>JADFUC010000923.1:0-80154 GCA_019722365.1 Lithospermum erythrorhizon | reverse complement strand
AGTTACGTATTGTTGAAGCCCCTTTGACATCTCTCTTCATATGCACCACTCTCGGCGCTGAAACACAGAGCTGGGCCGATTCTTCAGTCAGAAAAAGTGGATCTACTGGTCCCAAAATGAATCGCTTATCTCGAAAAAGCCTTGTTCTTTGAAAGAGATCTATCTCGTGTCTCGGTAATCGCATGGTTCCACCGCAGCACTCCGAATCATTCTCTTCAAGCGCACCTCTTCATCATAAATGATCCGGGCTTGCCTCGAAATGAAATATTTAAAAGCATAGTTTCGTAGTGTAGACCGAGGGATACATATTGCTCGGGGATTAACGATATTTTAAATCCATTTAGTGAAACTCTATCCATCACATTGATTGAAAGGCAAAGAACTACCGATTATAAATTTTATAGTTTCAATCCTATAAGCCAAAATACTAAAAAAAGTTTTTGCCTAAGCCGTATCAATAAATTGTGTACCACCCCTCCCCACTACTATCTTTAAGTGATCTTATGACCAGCTAAGTTGTCTAGCAAGATGACCGTTCCTCCTTTACCTCCCCACCCGCTTTCCATGATGTAGTACTCTTTACAATTTAAAACAAGTTACCGCTTGTTTTTCCTTGGCCTTCAAGTGAAAATAGTTTCCAAATCCATGAAGTTTTTTCCTCCTCAATAGTAGTATCCGTGAGTAATTCGTATCGAGTTAAATAACGGGTAGTTCATCCATAACATTATCATCCTCTAAATTAACAAAAAATCATTGTGGCATACTAGCACTATCACTTTGAATACTTTTACCAAGGTTACGCTGATGTCATTAATTACAGTTAATGTATATCAAAAATTTATAAAAAATTGATAGATAATACCGGATCGTAAAACGCAGCAGCGTAGCATTGCTGATTCGCCCGGATTGTAACGAACAAGCCCAAAACCACAAGTAATGAATATTGTAATTGCTTCCAAAGGATTCTTATTTCTTCGATATCAAGCTGCTAATGATCAAGGAACATGTGGTAACGGCCGGCGTGTTGTTCCCCTTTATGTACCTCTTTCATTTCGAAGCCTTCGGTAAAATGAAGCGACGTATCAGTAGGTTCAAATCTGTGGGTGCACCGCTAGATGAAACGGGTACTACTTACACCAAACGCGGCATCATTACATTCAATCTGGCATTCCCGGCCGATCATACAAATTCATAAAAAATGGCCAAGCCGACTTTAACGTGGTACCGTTAATGTCCAAACGGGTATACCGTATGTCAAGTAAAGAGTCGCTATATATCCGCGAAAGACACGGGTACGCTTTACTTTAAATCCGGTGATACCGCCATGGGTTGGCCTTTAAAAACGTGGTACCGTCAGAATTCAAACGGTAATTACCGCCGCCCCCCGCCACACGTGGGGTCTCTAACCGGCTGTGGGCCCAAGATTACTTAATCTGACCCGCCGCCCGGTTCGGGCACGGCCTGGGCCCGTCAATATAGCACGTGACCGCCCTCGCTCGCTGCGGGCCGCGCCCCGGCCTGTTTGCCGCGATTAGGGTCAAGTTACTAGCCATAATTTGTTCCACTAGGGATAAGTTTGAATTGAAACTTAGAAACCAGTTCAACTTGGCAGGAGGGTAAGAATTGGGAGTTGGTATAGTGTTCTCCTTCGAAGCTATGCTTATTTCAAGAACAGTAAACCATATAAAAAAACAATATGTTTAGACAACCTAGGTGGAGTTTTGTACATGTCTACCACTCTGTCCTCTGGCTTAATGCAATTATTCAGATATCCAAAAAAGTATGTCAAATATTGCTTCCTCTGTTTTATGGTTAGGCATGGCTGTTCCTTTATCATTATTGTGTGGACATTAAACTGAGAAGTTAAAGGGAAAATTATCAATACTATACCAAGTGCCTCCCGCTAACGCGAGCTTTGATCGCCGCATGCCGCATGAAATGCTTGTTCTCGGCTTTGAGAATTGTACATCCACGGGTTAATGGCCAAACTGCTCGCCTACGGTAAAATGCACCGCCCACTATTTCACCAAGCATGTGCTAATTCCCAAATGATTTTCAAGTATTATTTGTTAGATTTGACATTTTCGTGATTGAGCCCTATATTTTATTTAAAAAAAGAAAATGCACTATCATGGCCGACCTCTAACCCCGAAAACGCCCGTAATTTCACATATTATTTGTCATCATCAACACATCATCCAATTACACATCAAAATACATCACTTATACTAATAGACATATGTCTACAACAAATAGGGCTTCTAGAGGTTTGTGGAAAATTACACCGCATTAAACGCTTAATGTTAGAATGTTGGAAACTTTGTAGTATAAATAGATGATGAACTTTGGAGTTCATTCATCAGCAAGAAAGAACAAACACATAGCTTTCGAGGAAGTCGAAATAAATAAAAAATAAAGGCTTTGTAAAAGTCGTAGATTGAGCTGCCTGTATAAATAAAGTATTATTTGAGTCAGGAAATATACTTTATCAATTTGAAATAATTATATTCTTTGATTGGAAGTTTTTATATTTTATCGTTCATTTGATCCATCTTTTAAAACACACTAATCAGTTCACATATAATCCACTACTATGGATGCCTATAGTTATTGTCTCAAAGCCTCGCCTAGCATGAGTACTATTATGAATTGATCTTATTGAAACATTTTTGCTTATTATAGCTTTGTACGATTCATCATATCATTTATGGCAGTTAAAACAAAATCTATTATATTCTCTAATAAAGAAGCAATTTTATGTGATGATTTTGTGAATATTCTGAACCATACCAATTAATACTTATCACACTGTCAGCAAAACATATAACAAGCTTCTCAATTAATGTATCTAGCAAGAATTTAACTCGCTGTGAATCAACGCAAAGATCGCACCAACCAGTGAAAATCATATTCAGACGGTCCCACAGCTTATATTTGGATAAGCTAGCACTGTGGCCTAATATAAACGTATAAAGCCGGGCGCACTTACCAGTGTGGAATGAAAATGAGAAGTTGATTAATTTTCAACCCAAATTAATTGGGTCAACAAAGGATCGGCTTTGCACGTGTGTAATGTGTATGGAAAAAACTCACACACGACAAATCATTTAATTTGATGTGAGTTTATAAGGCGCTATTATAACTCCTATAATCTAAAAAGCATTAATAAGCTATTATCGATACTTTTTACCATTTAAAATTTAAAATTATATTGGCGTTTGTATATGTTATCATATTTTTTGACATACTTTACTATTAATAGAAAATGTTCTTCAATATTAAAAATTTTGATAATTAAAAGTCAAACTTTACCAATTTTTTTGAGATGGAGGCAATACTATCTTTGTTTAGCATACTCTGTTTGATGAATTGATGCCCATGGTTCGGTGTCTCTATCTTATTTTCATAATTATTAGCTTAACCCTCCTTAATTCTTACCCTCAACCATCAACATACTAATAGGAAGATGTTAACATCATATACAATTATTATTGAATTGATATATACTTCAAATTTTCCATTGCAATCTTCATGACCATAGTTATAATGTGTTACCAAATGGCAAATACTCCGTAATTAAGATTAATGAGTACTCAAATCATATAATTTTTGGTACTACTATTATAGCTCCTTGCTCCTATGACCTTAGATAATTCCGAGATTTCTCAGCTTCTTCATGCAATCTGCATTTCTTGAAATCCTTGTTAGTCTGATTAAGTTCACGAAAGTTTTTGTGACTTTTTCTTCGGCTACAAATAATGACCATCTAAGCTAGTACATTTCTTGGCCTCCTACATTATCGGACGTTTCATTTAAATAGCTATCCATTTTTCATATTTTCAAGACCAACTAACTAGTGTTGGCTGGCAACTTCAGGCATGATGATGATGTCCTTTGATCAGCTCTGCAATTCGATTACTCGACTTGCTATCGTTATATTCCTTTTGTTTCAGCATTGCATTTAAAAAAATGACTGCCGATCTCACAATGTTTTATTCTAAAATCGTGATAGGAGTGCAGTTAATCTAATATTATAAACCACCTGAACTTTCATAATATTTCAATATGAGAGTTTTTTAAGCACGAGCGATCGCCTCTCTCCGACCCTTCTTACTGCCTAATCCGAGAAATGGACAGCCTAACGCGGCTCCACTTATTGAAAAGGGTTCTATGGTCGGGTCTCGCGACCCCTGGATGCCGAAGGCGCCTTGGGGCGATCTCTTTGGTTTACGGGCGGAGATGACTGGGTCGGGTCCATGATTTTCCTCTTCTTTGCCGCATTTCGCCCAAAGGGTCATGGGAGATAGTGCATCAAGTCGCTCGGGGTAGCCAACTTGATCCTCTTCCCCTGTGGATCTCAGATTTAGTGGGAACCCCGAGAGCCAACACCTAAATCACTGCCATGTACTCATCCATACTAGATCCCGACCACCTGCCCATCCTACCTCCCTCTACTTTCTGATGTACCCATCTTTGTCTCAAGAGTAGCCTTTTCAAAGTTGGCATGTTTCGTCCTCTTACCCATTACTTAGAAAAGTAAGCCACCGTTCAGTATGCTCGATATTGGTGTCTTTGATTTTGATATAACGCAGAATACGCCATCGATTGACCAGCGACGGCCTTAAGAAAGTGAGAATTATATATGTTAGATCTATCGCTAAACATAACAATATTCAAAATTTCTAGCGTACTTAATGCGCTAACGACATAAATGTTTGAATAGATTACTTCACTCTCATTTGATAATGTGTCCGGCTAATAACGTATCAATTGAAAAATTAAAGATGCCTATTAAAAACCTGATTTTAGTGAACTTTTTTCATGTTAGATGTTTTAGTGTCACGCCCTTCAATTAGTCAAGTAAAGATGGAAATAAAAAGTTGTTTGGGGACGAGTTTATTTTACCGCCAATTCGTAAGGCGCACTTGTTGTTAATGGCGTAAGCCAAGACACGGTAATATAAAAAATTGGTTGAGGCTTCGCAAGAAGTTAAAAAATTAATTTTGGATTGTGATACTAGACGGAACTCGACTTACTACATCTACGTCTGCAAGTATATATATATGTATAAGGGACATGAAATTACAACATTTTATGAGATGCATGGCCTCCCATTGGTGAATATTATCCCCACTCACATAATAATTAAAATATTGTGTTATGAATTACTTAAGTTTCTTTCGAGCCATTTAAAGATTATACTAAAAGATTTTTCAACTCAGCTACGAACTAAATATTCATCTTGCTTTAGAATGTATCGCACTTTCATATGACTAAATATGTAGATGGTCATGTCAAGGTTAGAGATATGGTTCGGCCACAAGACAAGTTTTAAAATATTTCATCTTATGTCCCACATGCATATGCAATTGGTATAATCTTCGATCCTAACGCTAAATTAAGTCATTTTAATTTCTATGTAAAATCGTATTATGAAGCATTAGTATCCTTTAATCCCAACTAAAGAGTTTTGATGTTCAAAAACAAAGATGGAATTTGAAACGATATGTATAACATGTATAGTAAAATATCAATCAAGCAAGGATGCAAGTGTCAGCACCCTCTCAAGAAATGGAATGTCAATCTCCTGGGCCTCGCGTGAAAGTAAGATACGGTCAACATGATCACCTAAGGAATGTTTTACAAATTATTAGGTAACACTAGTCCAATCGCCCACAAGACACTAACTTTTCAATCAGCCAATATAATTTATAATAATCCTTTGATATATTAAAATGGCGGGCGATCAGCTTACATTGTTTCCGTATCTTTAAGATGGCAAAAGAAATATTTTATATACCTATGTCTACAGCTAGTAGAATCAAGATTTAGCATGGCGAAGCTTACAATACACTCAAAGACGGTCAAGCACTTACAAGCTCGGCGATTGAAGTATGCTTATTCTCCGATATCACATCAAGCTTTCTCCGGGAAAAGAAGTTCACGAATTGTGAGGCTCTGCACCTCCACGCATTGCTCCGCCAAGCCTGGCCAAGTGAGTACCCCCAATCGTTGCCTCGTAGGAGTCTCAGCCTTTATCTCACCTGTGGTCGATCATCCCTGACCAGCCTACCTAATATCGGTGTTATCGCCTCACCAACTAGCTAATCGTGACGCTTTGTATTCTCCCTCGGGCGGATTCCTCCTTTGCTCCTCAAATTACGGGGCATAGTGCCTGCTTCACCGTTGTTCCTCCCAAGGCGTTCTTACGCCATACTCACCCGCCCGCCATCGGAAACACAATCTTCCGTCCGATTTGCATGTGTTGGCATGCCGCTGTCATCCCGAGCCAGATCGAATCGTTTTAGATTCATAGTTGCATTACTATAGCTTCCCTTTGTTCTTCATAAGGTAGACAAAGCGATTCGAATTGTCATTCATGCCAAGGTATAACTTGTATCCATGCTTCATATTCGCCTCGAAGTTCGCTTCCCCGAAATATAGCCATATCCATGCCCAAATTACATCATCCCACGAACAGCCTTTTATCCATTCTTCATTGAATCACGTATAAATCCAAAATAGAAAACTCACATTGGGTTTAGGGATAATCGCCTCGAATCGATGGCCAACGAACACGCAGTTTAGTTGAAGCTTATTCTCTTCAACCGATTAATGAGTTAAACATACAGTACCAAAATGACAATTAGAACTAACATTACAGAAGAGCATACTAATGTATTCTCAATATGAAATAAGTTGGTATATCATGCATTCAAGTGATAGGGGGAGCTGGCAACATGGCCGTTATAATGGCATATGTATGCAGTAACAAGGACAGGAAATTTAAAGACTGACAATTTAACTTCAGGAAGTACTCTTGGCATCGAAATAGTTCCAGTTACCAACTTGTAGAAAGTAATAGCAACAACCAGGGAAAATCCATACAAAAATTTTATTAGTGCAGATGTATGCCTTAGAGAACTGTAAGTTGCAAAGATAGATTATATCTTTCATTCCTTCTTTGAATACAAACCCAGAACTATTCAAATAAATCTCACTTCAAACATAAAATTTGAACATATTTTGATGAAATGTCCGACGAATAATAACTCACAGAGCAACATCATTAGGATACCTAAGGGCTGATTTTTAAACAAAGGCAGAGGCCCCAGTGTTATTACTGCTTAGATAAAATGGAATTGATAAGAAGACCGGAACTTCAAAGGATGTTACCGTACATAATGCTACATCACTACCTCTTAATCATATTTCAATAACTAAAACCAAAAATTGAAGTATGAATATATTATACACAGACTAATGTCGGTTATAGGTGCCATCTATAAAGAAATGTAGCTACCTAGCTGATTAGTAATTGTAAATTCTTGGACAATAAGGAAACCAATCATGCAAGTGAAGGTTTAAAGAACTACTCATCACAGAAATATTTAAATCCTATTTTTGAAATAATGAAATAGTGATGGTAAAGAAACTATTTACCAATTCTCTTTAGACTTGCTAAATATAGTAAGGGTAGAGACGAGGAGTACGAAGAATCTGCCATTCCACCAAAAACCTTCCAAGACACCCTGCATGTGGTGAATTCAACTGCTATCTGTTCCAGAAAGTTACATCACCTATACATTCATTAAAGAAAGTTAAATTATGACCAATTTACATTACAATAAATTTAAAAGCTCATTATTGTGGAAAGCTAATAAACTAAACCAATTAACCATACCTATAATAATCATGTATACAATAAGCACACCAATGTTGTTTATCATCATTATTTGTAAACATTTCACCATATTTTCCAAATGCATCTCCCATAACCTCCATACGAAACAGATTTCTACCTCGATCTAATCAAATATTCTAGGAGAGAAGCATCCTGTGAGTAAATTTGCTACAACAAATGATAATGGCAATCCCAGGAATAAGTCCTTAACACTTTCTACTCATGGCGGGCAATGCCATGATTCCAGCACCAACAATTGTAGAGGACAAATTAGACACAGCTCCACTAAATGAAGCACCATTAAACTCACCCCCATGTTCCTCATTGTGTGTAGGCAATAATGGGCTTTTCTCATCAACCTCTTTATTGGGTTTTCTTGCCTTGTTTTCATTCAAATGATTAAAGCTTAAATAGGTATATCTTTTATGTATAAAAAACATGTAATAAAGATTGCACTTTATACTATTTCTTTAAAACTCAATCTTTTGCTTAAAACAGCAGAATATATTGTTTAAAATTTTCCAAGAAATCCTCAATCTTCATGCAATCTGCAACTTTAAACTCTTGTTAGTTCTATCAAGTTCACGAAAGTTTGGCTGACTTCTTTCTGCTACAATAATGACCATCACCTGCTAGTACATTTCTTGGCTCCTACATTATCGGACGTTTCATTTAAATAGCTATCCATTTTTCATATTTTCAAGACCAACTAACTAGTGTTATGAAGTAACTTGTGCATGATGATGATGTCCTTTGATCAGCTCTAAAATTTAATATTCCAATTTGCTATCGTTATATTCCTTTTGTTTCATGGTTTGCATTTCGTAAAAAGCTACTGCTGATCCTACAAGCTTTATTCCAAAATCGTGATGGCACGAAAGCGACCCGTAATATTATAAACCCCAAATTTAACTTTCATACTATTTCATATGAGAGTTTCCTTTCACAAATGATGCATATATAGACTGAGGTCATGGGATCACCTATCCCATGACATGTATAAAAAACTTGTCATTTCTTTTTCTTATTTTTTTCACATTAAGTAAAAACATAATTTGACTTTAAATATCTATAGGTGTATATTTTTGTATCATGTTGATAAAGTATTGTCACTTTATGTGAAAGTATTGTCACTATCATCTGAAGTAACATTGATGTCTAACCTTTTTCTCTGTTTTTTCAGCACCAAATTATACATTTGTGTATCATGCAACTTCAGCTGCATCAATTTCATACTATGACTACATCATAGTAGGTGGAGGAACTTCTGGTTGTCCTTTAGCTGCAACACTCTCTCAAAATTACTCTGTTTTGTTACTTGAACGTGGTGGAATGCCTTATGGCAATCCTAATATTACCAACATTGCTGTGTATCTGGGATACCCCTAGTCATTTAAGTCACTGCCTTCCCAACGTTTTATATCCGAGGATGGGGTGATCAATGCCCGTGCTCGGGTATTAGGCTGGTGGGAGTTGCCTAAATGCAGGTTTCTACACTCGAGCCGCGCCTGAATATGTGAGTGTGGTTGGCTGGGATGGTGGGTTGGTTAATGAATCTTACCAATGGGTGGAGAGGAAGGTGGCATTTCAGCCTCAGGTAAAGCAATGACAATCAACGGTTAGGGAAGGATTGTTGGAAGTTGGTGTCTTACCTTACAATGGATTTACTTATGATCATTTTAATGGCACCAAAATTGGTGGAACAATTTTTGATCAAGATGGAAAAAGGCATACTGCTGCTGATCTTCTTGAATATGCCAATCCTTCTCTTCTTACTGTGTTGTTGCATGCCACCGTTCAAAATATCTTGTTTTCAACCAATGGTAAGTGATCTTCATCAATTACATTTGTTGTATAAATTTTAGTCTCACAATGTTTCTAACTTTCTATTTGTTCAATTTCCATTTTTGATGAAGTAGACTCTCTATTGCTCGAATAATATAATAGAACAAACGTAATGGCTAATGCTTCTGTAATTTCTTATCTATCGCGGGGCAGATCGCTTGCATTTCACCTTTCAGTTAATTCTAAAGTCTCCTAATATCACAAAAATGCGCCGCGTACTACCCTATCCGCTTAGAGGCATTATGAATGTTTTTGTTCATTTCAGGAACATCAAGGCCAATGGCACAAGGAGTTGTGTTCAAGGATGCTAATGGAACTGAACATAGAGCATATTTAAACAGTGGATCGAAGAATGAAATCATTATATCAGCTGGTGCATTAGGCAGTCCACAACTTCTGATGTTGAGTGGGATAGGTCCAGCTGACCACCTTAAATCACACAATATTTCAGTTATATTAGATCAACCCTCAGTTGGTCAAAGCATGAAAGATAACCCCATGAATGCCATTTTTGTTCCATCTCCACTCCCTGTTGAAGTTTCATTAATTCAGGTTGTTGGGATTACTAAGTTTGGTAGTTACATTGAAGCGGCATGTGGTGCTCTATTTGCTGCAACCCCCTCCTCCAGAGATTATGGGATTCTCTCACCCAGGTAAAGCAACATCATTCGATTAATATTCTCGATTTGGTGCAGTGGTTAGTCGTCACTTCAAAGATTTATCAGAAGTCGAAACTCCTTAAAGTACTGAAAAGTTCTCATGTTCTCACCAGATTGGTCAGCTTCCACGGTGCCACTCAAAGCAAAGAACCCCAGAAGCAATAGCTAAAGCTATAGAAAGAATGAGCAAACTTGAGGAAAGTGCATTCAGAGGAGGGGTCATTATAGAGAAAATTATGGGACCAATTTCTAGTGGGCATTTAGAACTAGTAGATACTAACATTAACAATAACCCTTCAGTCACATTCAATTATTTCCAAGATCCACTAGACCTTCAAAGATGTGTCGATGGCATAAGATTGATTGGAGACGTTATTGAATCAAGATCATTCTCCAAATTCAGGACAAGTGACATAACATTCCAAAGACTTCTTAATGGTACCGAAAGCGCGCCGGTGAATTTGTTGCCTAAGCATACAAATGGGAGAATTTCTTTGGAACAGTTTTGCAAGGACACTGTGACTACAATTTGGCACTTTCATGGAGGATGTCTAGTTGGAAGGGTGGTTGATCATGATTATAAGTGTTGGCTGGTATTGATGCATTGAGGTTATTGATGGATCAACATTTGATTATTCCCCTGGTACTAATCCTCAAGCCACAGTTATGATGCTTGGAAGGTATTGTTCTTTAAAATATGAGGGTAAAATTGTCCTTTCATTATGTGCAAGCAGTGTTTTCCTAATTTCATTCTGAGCTTCTTCTTTTTTTTTTAAATTCGATACTTGATCATCATTATAAGCTTTGTTGATGCCTTAATTTATTTTCCTTTTAATGGTTTGCAGGTACATGGGATTAAAAATACATAGAGAAAGAAGTGATAATAGTACTGCTTAACTGGCGAACTAGGAGTTGAAGACGTATTGTTCGACTTTACTTTCTTTTCCCCCTTAGAACTATAAATAAAGGACCAGGATCTCCTATGAAATATAAAAGATATGTATATGGTTTGGGATATTGTCATGCAATTGAGGTTATATATTACAACAATATATCTATAATCTATAAATTATTTTAATTTTACGTATTTCATTTTATTTATTTATTCTATAATTGTTAGTATATGGAGATTGGTCAAGTATTTCGAGACGTCATACCAACTATCTTTAACAGTTGGTTGCCATATCTCGAGAATGAACCGCACATCGCGATCAACCGGCTACTCATCTCGCTAAGTATTTACTTTTATCGTCTCCTTACTTTATTTCCCTTTGTTACTTAACGTGAGTACAAAGTGTTTTGCGAATAAATCAGATGATCGTCAGTTTTAACGATTACACATTTTCAATTTGTGATTGTGAACACGCACTCTAAATACATGGTGAGATCGCTAGTAATCTTCAAGCAATTTCAAGGTTTTAAGGAAGGTGGATCTATCTCCAAACCACCACTTCTCCGTGGTTCTAACTATGCCTCAGAGTTTCAAATCGAGTTGTCAACTGTTGGAATCTTGACATCCGTACCTTCTGGGTTCCCTCATAAGATGTTTCTAAGGTATCCTAAGCAAGCAACTCAACTTTTCATGGTATATGGTGTCAAAAAAATTCAAATCTGGACTGTAATTCACATGAATCATGTGAAGTACACGGTGTAAATGCTTACAGTTTTAAGCAAGCAACTCAACTTTTCATTGACTAAGAACAATTCTATTGTTTACAACTTCATGCTGAAAACTTCTGAAATGACCTTTAATTGATATCTACAAGACAACGTCCAAAAGCGATGCAGCAAACATTCATATGTAGCTGCTGCTAAATTTTGTTTCAGATTATCCGCGATGAAAGATCCTTCTTGAGCAAGGCATAAGCATCACTGTATATTGCTACCAGATTAGAGAACACTGCGAGGACAATCATGAAAATGCAAATAATCTTGTCATTTCTCGTTGCTACACCATGTTTGTCCCTGTAGCACAAATGGTAAATTGGTACAAGCTGATGAGAAGAAAATAGATTGATAGACAGCAAAGTAAAATTTAGGCTTGTTATTTGTGAATTTATTTCCTATTAGCATCGTTTTCATGTCATATGGCACTTGGATAATAATTGAATAAATTAAAATGTCTAGTGAAACTACCTACGCTTCTTATCTTTTGTGAAGTATAGTAGTAGATAGTTATTTGCACTTCACACAATTTGGGTCAATTCGAAACAACCTTCTCTTATCTTACGCTGCATAGTATCCACCCACCTCTCCTCCACCCCGCTATGCGGAGGCTCTTTAAGATGCATTGTTGAATGTTTGTATTTCCTATTAGGATGGAAAATCTGGTAGATCGCTATATACCTGAGAGTAATGGAAGCTGGAAATATAAAACCGATACACACTGCAGCTGTTGCACCAGTGAACTGGAAAGCATCCCAAATGCTGGGTATAAAATTTGCCCCCAGAAAGAGGATACTGATTAGACCGATGGTCAACGATGCAAACCTTGTATTGTCTGAAGTCAAAGGCTTAGCAGACGAAAAGAGGAGTCCATCCAAATTCAACCGTAATGGAAATAAAACAATGGGGAATACGAGCATTAAGTGGACTGCATAGCTCACACGGACAATATCACTAAGAGCAGAGCCAAATGGGATTCCGAGGTCAGCAGAGAAATTGGCAAGCACGTCATCGAAGGTTGCATCTCCAAAAAGTAAGAATCCAAAAAGACTTGTCATGACATACACCGCCGAGCAGAGAGTAAGAGAAGAACGTACTACCCTCTTGATCTGTGTCCTGTCCTCGAGTTCATTTTCTATGGAGTGAACTGCAGGTAAAGAATACATGCATATTGTAACGTTTATCTCAATCAACACGAGTTTAGTTGAAGTTTATTCTCTTCAACTGACACGAGTTAAATATACAGTACCAAAATGGGACACTAGAACCAACATTACAGAAGAGCATACTAATGTATTCCTCAATAGACAGAAATAAGTTGGTATATCATGTATCTGAGATAGGGGAGCTGAGAACATACCGTTATAATGGCATATGTATGCAGTAACAAGGACAGGAACCACAGTGAAGAGATGGAAGACTGATGCCAAATTAGGAACTTCAGGAAGCATTCTTGGCATCAAAATAGTTCCAGTTACCAACTTGTAGAAAGTAATTCCAACAGTAACAACGAGGAAAACTAAGGCCAGTACCATGGATAGTGCAGATGTATGCCTTAGAGAATCTGCAGTTGCAAAGATATATTATATCTTCATTCCTTCGAATACAAACCAGAACTATTCAAATAAATCTCACTTCAAACATAAGTACTGAACATATTTTGATGAAATGTCCGACTAATAATAACCACAGAGCAACATTAGATACCCAAGGGGAATACTGATTTTTTTAAAAGGCAGAGGCCCCAGTGTTATTACTAGAGATGTGCTAAATTGATAAGAAGACCGGAACTTCAAAGGATGTTACATAATGCTACATCACTACCTCTTAATCATATTTCAATAACTAAAACCAAAAATTGAAGTATGAATATATTATACACAGACTAATGTCGGTTATAGGTGCTATCTCATGCTATAACAAAGAATGTAGCTACCTAGCTGATTAGTAATTTGCAATCTTGGACAATAAGGTAACTAATCATGCATAAGTGTTGAAGGTTGAAAAGAATCACTTCATCAAGTCACACAGAAATAATAAACCGCTTTTGAAATAATGGAGCTTGTAGATGGTAAAGAACTATTTACCAATTCGCTTTAGACTTGCCAATGGTGCAAATATAGTAAGGGTAGAGACGAGGAGTACGAAGAATCTGCCATTCCACCAGTGGAATCCAAACCACCCTTCCAAGACACCGGCATGGTGAATTCCACCGTTATCCGTTCCAGAAAGCACATCACCTACACATTCACAAGAAAGCCAATTATGACCAATTACTACAATAAATTGCAAAGTCATTATTGGAAAGCTAATAAACTAACCAATTAACCATACCTATAATAATCATGTATACAATAAGCACACCAATGTTATTTATCATCACACATATTTGCAACAACATTTCACCATATTTTCCAAATGCATCCCCCATAACCCCTCCATACGAAACAGATTTCGCGGCCCTACTCGATCTAATCAAATATTCGAGAGAAGCATCCGTGAGTAATGCCATAACAATGATAATGGCAATCCCAGGAATAAGTCCCAACACTTTCATCGTGGCGGGCAATGCCATGATTCCAGCACCAACAATTGTAGAGGACAAATTAGACACAGCTCCACTAAATGAAGCACCATTAAACTCACCCCCATGGTCCTCATTGTGTGTAGGCAATAATGGGCTTTTCTCATCAACCTCTTTATTGGGTTTTCTTGCCTTGTTTTCATTCAAATGAATAAAGCTTTCAATAGGCATATCTTTATGCATAAAAAATATTGCAATACAGATTGCACCTTTATACTATTTCCCTTTTAAAAACTCAATCTTTTTGCTTAAAAACAGCAGAATATATACAAGAAATCCTTAAGATTGAAATTTTCCAAAAAAAAATTCAGTTTTCTGAAAAAGAATTTGCAACTGGTATATCAACTAGAAAAATATGTTTTTTTATTGCATTGCATTGTCAAATAATATATATTTTTCTACAAATTTTGTATAATATATACAAAATTTAAAGGAAAAATATATGTTAAAGAAATGCAAATGCAGGATGAATCTTCACAAAAGACAAAAGGGAATCTGTTCTCTTGCGTTGATTGGTTTTTATTCCTTTTGTTAATGTAAAATTGTAAAATAATTATAAGTGGAGATTAGAAATTACTAATCACTACCTCCAATTAATTTTAATTTGTATAATTGTATTTTGAAAAAAAAATATTCGTTTTTCATAATCTTGAAATAACATCTTTTAAAATATAATGTATATAAATAATGTATTATTTATATAATACTTGTCCCAAATTTATCAACACGATAAAAATGATATATATCTCTTTTTAAAAAGTCTTCAACTATTTGGATTTAATTCAGTAATTTAATAATTGCATTATTCTTCATATGTTAATAAATACATATTTGATTAAGCAATTATTGTAACACCACCTTGCAAAGAGATTCCAAATGGAAGATTCTAAAGATTAATTAACACGATAAAAATGATGTAATCTACTAACAAATGATTAATGAACAATTTGAAATATCAATTGCATGTACTCAATCTACTAACAAATGGGATGAGGAAAGACCACATCATCTAATTTCTATTGTGTACCCCTAATTATATCTCTATTGTGTTTTTTTGCTATTATTGGTCCATGTCACTTATTTAGCTTTCATTTTAATTTTCTTAAAATTAATTATTGAATTAAATATTAAAATTTATGTCATTAATTGATAAGTGACATGGACCAATAATAATAAAGGAGCACAATAAGGTTATGGTTAGGATAGACGATGCGCTAATTTCTCACATCACATGATTAATGAACAATTGTATTTATTACATTGTTAACTTATCGTTTAATTTAGATACTTCTAAAATATAAACTTTTAAATTGTAAAAAATAAACACATTTTCAATTGACTATAACAATTTTGAGTAGAATATTTTGATTAAAATATAAACTTATTTAATCTTAATACTAAGCGCAGTGGCGTAGGCATTTGGCCACAAAGAGTTCACGCATTAGAAGATGTACTTTCATATTAATCTCATTTTTTATAATTTTTCTTAATTATTAAATGTCTTAAGATTCTACGCTAAAATAGAAATGTAGCTTATATTTTTTGGATATAAAAATCAAAACTGAAACACAAGCCACGAAAAGCAGAATGCAAAAGCGTATATTAATGCCTAGCTTGTATGGTAAATCCATAATTATTGAAGTATTATTGAACGAAAGAAAAGATAAAAATTTGATGTGGGAAATAAAGAGTATGTTAAACTTTATCCGGAGATGATGTAATAAGCATGAGACTTGGAAGATTGTTGCAAGTGAGGATCTCAACATCAATCATTAGCTAGCATTCTCAACAAATAGAATTGCTTTATTTTTTCCATTCAAATAAAATACAATAAATAGTTGAACCTAAATTATTTTTAAGTTAATTAATGGTGGGATAAAGCTATCAAAGAAAGTATCCATTAACAATATCACCATGTATGGGAAGAGTTGGTAACACTGAGTATGGTACCTCGCTACTAAATCGTTCCAAGCTTACTCATACGTTCATTAAGAATAATAATATTCCATGCATAATCACTGGAATAACCCTAATAATTTACTCATACGTGATTTGATAACAATCAATATTATGAGTTGAAATATGATAATAAATAATATTATGAGTTGGAATCTAGACGAATTATTTGGTAATAAGTCCAACTTATGATACTAAACAATTATTTAGTATCCTGGTACTAAAGAAAGCACTACGTAATTTGTCATACCATGCCATTACGCGACAAATAGCTATAAACCATAGTTATGGATTGCAGTTGGAATCTAGACGAATTATTTGGTAATAAGTCCAACTTATGATACTAAACAATTATTTAAGATTCCTGCATTTCAAAGAAAGAATTACGTAATTCTCATTATAATTACGCTACCACGCGACAAATAGTTATAAACCATAGTTATGGTATATTGTGGCAAATAACTATAAACCAAAAGCTTCACAGATATCATGAAATACTACAAACCATACGATATATATTATGGCATAAAAAACTTAATCAAGCTTACAATATTACGTACTATATTGCTCAAGACTACCACACAAAAACAAACTAACATTTACAAGATCGTAAAAGCACAAATACATTGCTATATATTATAAATATTGGGCAGATATTATGGCAAATTTTTCATGTATTACATCATCAAACACCTTGGAGGCATTTGTAATTACCAACTTCAAAATCAACTAAAAATCAAAACTTTAACCATAACTTATCATAATAAACACACAAAAATCACCTGGTCTTATGTTGCGCAATCTATTAATCTCAATTAATTACCAACTTCAAATTCAACAAAAAATCAAAACTTTAACCAAAATTTACCACAAAATCACCAAAAAATTCACGTGAAATTACGATACAAATCATGAACGCTCATCTTACTCAACAAATTGAATCACTGGATGAATCTATGGCAGACGGAGAGTTATGATGCGAAGTGAAAAAGCAGATTGTGAATTTTAAATCCTATCATATTTTCAAATCGAAAGCACTAAAAGGAATAAATGCAAATATTTTAATAGAATATAATGTGATTTAACCGATTTAAATTGTTCTTGTACAACATTAACCATTACGGGCCAAAAACTTGGGCATCCTCAACGATCTAAGGATCGATTGCTTTTAAGAATATAATACTAAAAAATTGCTTAGTACCACAATGCTCAACTCTTTGGTAATCAATATTATAAGTTGGAATATTGATAGTTGACATTATTATCGATTGTTTCAAATATGCCTTTTTTTCGTGAATCTACAATTATAAAGAAATTATACTAGTACTAGTATCGATTGTTAATTGATTTGATATGTAACCTGAACGTGTAAGACTACACATGATATCTTATTAGTTACATTTTACTATCACTTTCACCTTCTTTATACTTTTCTAAAATGATTTTTTCACAAATATTGATATTTCCGAAATTTAAGATGAAATAATTTATATCGAATAATCGAACAACTATATTATCAGAATTAAATACTACAAACAAAATTAAGAACAAATTCATTGATGTCTTATGCTAGGTATTTTATATTTTATTTAAATAAAGAATGACAACTAATTTGTAATTAAAGTTTCATTATGCTAGGATTAGTTATTTGGTGAGAATAATTACCAGTCTCGTACATTAAAATTTGCTAAGCAATTCGTACAAACAACAATAATCTCCACTAAACACTAATCAGCAATCACTTCACCTGCGAAGACTGTCGGAAATCATAGGTTCGCTCTAATATTTTTATTTTTATTATTTTGTTATATAATTCATTATGAGCTTAATGAATAATATTTGTTGCGTTAATCCACCCATATTTTGAGTTAGATTATTATTTTATGAGGCGCTTATTTGTTACTGTGTAGTAAAAGGTTGTTAGATTAGAGGCGGTCGATGATTATCTGCGATATTATACTCATTATTTATCCATCACTGTCGGACCAGTGAAATTTATTTATTTATAGAGTTATTAATTTATCGAGCCTAAGAGTTTATTAATATCGTGATCGAAATTTTTTATTATTTTAAAGAGTTTCTACTGTACTTCGATTTGTTGAAACTATAGCATATGTGTTGAAATAAGTTTTCAACTGATGTCAGGTTTAATTGATTCTTTGATTGCAGATTTTACTAGCTTGATGCTTGGCCGTCCTAAATGGATGTGGAAACTTCTAATCATTCATCGATAGCTGTGGATGATGGCACGTCTGCAGAACTGGAGCTAGAATCGAGTAATGTGGACTCGTTAGAAGTACTCTCGTCTAAAGGGGATGCGGTTCAGGGGATTGAAAAACCGGAGGAGATTTTAACGAAAATTGAACTAGACTTGGCATATTCTTCTGAGAAACTTGTTAACTTCAATGTACTAGCCATACATGTAGCAACGAGGGAAAATGATTTCGAGGCTTTCCTATCAGAGGAAGAGCCCTCTTTTGGTGATTCTGCGCACAATGCTCTCGAATTTGATATTTTATCGGGAATCTTAGATTCTGAGGTGAATGTACTCGAGAAGTTTGTATCTACTCTACAAAATGAGATTGATAGAATCAGTAATAACGTAGCCTCATGTGAGAAACTGCATGTTTGTGAAGAATCGTTGAAGCTGTCCCTGGAGCAGCTTTCAGAAATAAAAGAGCAATCTACCAACTTCCAGAAGATTATATCATTTTCTGGTGAGGACAAGACCTTTCGAGTTTTTCATGATATTGTATATATCCAGAGAATCTATCAATATGCCAATACTAGTATAAAATATGCATACTCATTATTTGGTATTCTGGAGAAATTAAAGCAAAAAAATATTAAGTATGAGTGCTCCATCAATTCTCATTTTTCAAAGACACGTAATTACTTGCTTCGTTTTAATTGAATGACCTATTTTCAAAAAAATTAGTGCAAGAACAATGACTTATCTACCTACTTTAACAATATTTTCCATACTTACCCTTCTATACTAGAATAGTATTCATACTATTAATTAACTTCAAAGAAAGGGTATAGTAGCACATGTACATTAAGGCGACCACTTCCTTAATATTACTGAGAAGTTGAGGTAGATAATTCAAATACAAAACGGAGAATGTAGTTGAGATTCTTATGAGAAGTTGATCTGTTGATGCCAGTATACTCCTGCTCTTACCGATTCTTGGCTCCAATATGCTGCCGAGTAAAGAACATATTTAAGACGAGCTTACCACTCTTTTATTATATCAAGATATAGGATATCTTATCTGTGTATACTTGCAGATTCCCATAAAGTGAGGATTCCATTTTGTAACAAGTGGAAGTTATTTTCTTTCTTTAAATGGATTTTCTGGAAAGCATGCCGAGGACTTGCGGTTCTCTGAATTTACATCTCTATCAGACTCAGACACAAAGATTAAAATGCAAACCACTGAGCAACAGAGACATATTTTGAGGTTACTGGAGAAATCTTTGGCTAGAGAATTGGACCTTGAGAAAAAGCTAAATGAGTCCAAACAAAATCAAGAACTTCTGAAACTTGGATTACAAGAAGAACTGTTTTTCATGGAAGGTGAAGCTGAATCTGTTTGGAAAAGATCGTTCATGGCAGAAAATTATGCCGAGGTCCTGCTGAGCACTTCGAAAGAACTATTGAGTCGCCTCCAAGTTATGGAGTTCAGTATGAATGGCGTAACTCAGCGAGAAGAAAGTTTGAACTCTAAACTTCATGATTACAGTGCAGGGATGGGTACGAAAGACCGTAAGCTGTTAGAACAGGAGAGCACCATAGAAGTGCTACAGAATGAATGTAGATCTCTTAGGGAGGCTAACATAGAACTGGACAAAAAGCTAAATCATATTAAAAGTGGGGGTGCTAGTGCTTCTAACAAGGTAGAACAACTCGAAAGGCAGTTGCAGGAAACTGATGTTCGATTAGCACATGCAGTTGCGTCCTCTGATGCCACTTTGGAGAAGCAAGAAATGTTAAATTCTACGATCAAGGATATGGATAATTTGATCACAACGTTGAGATCTAAGGTTTCTACAGCAGAAAAGGAGATAGCGATTGTTGAATACAAGTGTATTACATTGTCAGATACCAATACAGATCTAACAGAAGAATTAAGCTTCCTTAGGGGAAGTATAGAGGGCTTGGAGGCATCTTTGCATGACGCTGAGAAGCAAAAAAGGGCGACCACAAAAGATATAAGCATAAGGATTAAATTGATAACTGACTTGGTAGGCCAATTGGCTCTTGAAAGAGAACGCCTACATAAGCAGGTACCGAAATACAGGTCCTGAAATTTGCAATGTTTATGATGAGTTGATGCCTAAGCCTTCTTAATAGATGATATTACTTGCAACAAAATATGCATACAAGTATTGATCCCTGATTCAGTAATTATACAATTTACATCCGAGTATATGTCTGTGCATCTTCCCTCTCTTTTGCCCTCGTTATCGTGGAGACTTGGTATATTCAATAAATTAAGATTAGTGGGTCTTCAAATACTTTTGTTACTATCCAGAGGCACCGAATGCTTTTTTTCTTTCATTTTACCTACCATTCTGTTACTTCGATTTTATTTATTTGCATATTTTCCGAATGCAGATATACTTATTAACAAAGGACAAAAAGGTCATGCAAAATTACCTAAAGAAAATTCAGAAGAATAATCTCAGCTCAGGTGATTATCATAAAGAACCTACCAAAGCAACAGTGGAGCCTGATACTACCTCCAAAAAAAGTGAAAGTAAAGTGACTGGTACATCCAGTACCATTTCTGAGGTGATGCTCCGATTTCTATGTTCTATTCTGATAACGTACATTTTATTCATTTGCTTGATAGGTAACATTTTGTTTTGCATATTTTGGGAATCAGTGTTTCTAATTGTACTGATTGGTCAGAATTTTCAACATTTTTGGATCTAAAATCGTCTTAATGTGTATTTTGGTAAAATTTATTGAACATAGGCCGTCAGTGGGGTGGTGCTTTTACTTTCATTCTACCTTTTCGTATATTATCACACGTTAGATGTCAGTTTCTTTATGTGGTTATTCATGACCATAATCTCATACTTCTATCGAAGTTCATAAAATGTTCTAGTCATGTTTGATTCTGTTATAACCGGGTTGCATCATGTCATACCAGGAGATCAAATCTTCAAAGGATGTATCAGAGAATGAAAATATGAGGAATATAGATGCTAGGCAGATGAACTTCAAGTATATTCTATTTCCAATGTTTGCCTTGCTAATTTCTGCTGCAATAGCCTTTTGGTTTGAATATCAAAGTGGGAGAATTTGATGCGAAATGAATGGCAGCTCACATACTGTCTTTCCAATGTTTGAGTTTCTTGTTGTAGCTGCAACATGATTTTGGTTTTAATGATCAGAAAATGCAAATTCGATGACGATAGATCGAAATTCACAACATCATGATGGTATTTGCAATCTTATACACGTCTACACGAGGATGCTGTTATCTGTAGTCCTGTTGCAGGTTTGAGCACATAATTTTGTAGCTAGGGTAGCAAGTAAAGAAAGGGACCCTTCCGAGTGACAATCATGGTGCAGACGTTTTTGTTGCATAACAAATGTAGTTTCTACTGAATTATTGCTCTCTTATGTGAAATTCAAGGGGTCCTTTGCATGCATGTACTGCACTTATAGGTCCATGTGACATAAATTAAGCAAGTTGTTTGTCCATTTGTATTGTGTATATGGGGACTGAGATAAAGTTTCAGAGTCTGATAACATTTCTTACAGATCTTTTTGGCATGTTGATGTTATTGTTGTCTCATATTAGGACTTGGCAAGAAATAGAAGCTTACAATGTTTGGCTCAACTCTTGACTCAGTTACCAATCTACACTTTACATGTGACCATAACAATCAATTATATGAATAAATCAAAGTGAATATTTTAGATCGTTTTTATACTGTCAATGTGGTAGAGTTAAGAAACTGCTTTTGGTTTGAATCAAAGTGTAGTGTCATGACAAAATTTTATTGTTTATCTCAATTCACCCCACTTCAATGAATTTACCTTGATTCACATGTTAAATAATACTCCGTATCGAATAATATTCCAAACTATTCATATCATTCGCTCCAATTATCCCTTTTTGGGAAGGAATAATCACCATTTTTTATAATTTTTTCTTCCCCTCGTCAATGCTTTTTTTATTTTATTTTCAATAATTTAAAGTGTTAGATCTTATTAATTTAACAATTTTTTACCCAATTTAGTTTCCTTTTGGATTAATATTTATTTTCGATATCTTTCTTCAATTGATGATTATTTTACAGATGCAATTTTATTCTACAAATAATATATACTTCCAAGATAGCATTTATATCACGTTATTATCGTGCATTGGAGTACGCGTCGGTATCGCTTAGTCAGTGATATTTTGTATTTAATTTATGTATAATTTCTTTTCGATGTATATCTATATGCGATTCTACGCTTTATAATTAATATTAATCATCGTTTCAATTAAAAAAAATCGTTCCAATCATCATCATTTCAATAAAAAAATTAAGTTCTATCTTTAATTTAATTCACTCATTTCTTTTTAGATTAATTTAGGAGCTTATACATGTGTAGTTAAATGGTTGCTTACAAAAGGATAAACATGTAAATTCATACAAAAAACTGCAAAATGGCACAAAAATAACTGTATGTAAATATCACTTATATTAACTAACTAACCGTGCAATTACTAAAATGGCCTCAACTTAAGATGATGAAAAGACAAATATACCCCGTTTTATCGCAACCGTCAAATTGCATTTCCCACTTAACTAAATTGATCTAATAATGTGTACATCTATAAGCTAAATGCTTACAACAATAATATAAGCTCTTAAAATTAGGCTCAAGATAAAAAAAGAAACAATAAAAGGGGTAAATGAAAGAAAAGTCCACCACTAGTAATAGGGATGGGAAAAATGAAAAAATAGCAATGAAACCATCCGAAATTCATCGATTTCAACCGATTTCAGAAGATTTTTTTCTTTTTTGAAACCACATCGATATAGTTAAAATATTTTCAAAATCGATAAATTTTATAATTTATGATTTTATCCAAATTCAAAAAATACAGTACATAGAGAAAATTGAAAAAATCGTATCAATTACCATCCCTAACAATATCGCTTCCTAAACAAAAAAAAAACACCCTCCTCATTTTTCATATTCATCATAACAAAAAACCAAAAATTCCCAAATCATAATTCTCCAATCACCTAAATCCAAAAAAATGTCCCAAGTCTTCAATCTCCACCACCCACAACCACCGCCACGTCACCATATCTCACCACCACCTCCGCCACGTCAGCACAATAATAATAATCGAGATGAACGTTCGAGTTTCGTGTTTGCTCCAGATGATTCATCAGACTCCGATTCGGATTCGGGTTCGGGTTCGGTTTATTCAAACCCGATTCAGGACCCGTTTTTCTTCTTTGGTGATGAAGATAACCCGAGTTACGTCACCGATTTGTTCGATCACGAAGATGAAGATGATTTAATTGATCCGTTTTCTCAAATTGGGAATAATTCAAATCGTGAAGAAGACGATGATGATAATATTATTAATTCGTTTGGTCAATTTGGTGATTTTAATTGCGAAGACGACGGAGATGATGATGTAATTGATTCGTTTGCTGAATTTTACGATTCGAATCGAAAAGAAGATGATCATAATGTAATTGATTCGTTTGGTCAATTGGGAGAAAATAGTGATAATGTGATTGATTCGTTTGAATTTGGGGAATTGAATAGTGGAGAAGAGGAGATGGGGTTAGGGTTAGGGTTGAGGCTTGGGCGTGAATTTGAGGCGATTGATGGATTGCGGGTTGTGGATTCGGATTCGGACACGGATATGGGTTCGGGGGACTTGGAGGTGGATTTTGGTATCGAGAATGGGTTTAGTGAGGGAAATGAGTATGGCGTGGATGATCATGATTGGCCGGTGATGTTTGATTGTTTGCGTTTTGACGAGCCAAGAGTGGTGAACGAGGAGTTTGAATGGGAGGAAGTTAATGAGAGGGACGAGAGGGATAATTTGGGTTCTTTGATTGATAGGATTGAGGAGATTTCTGTTAATTCGGGGTTTAGTTCAGAGAATGGGGATTTGGTGGATGGAGAAGGCGAGGACGTGGTGGAGAGAACGAGGAATTTGGAGTGGGAGGTTTTATTGGCTGTTAATAATTTCGATAGGAGTATGGAGTTTGATGGAGAGGGTACTGATGGGAACGATGGGGTGACGTATCTGGCTGTTCAGGATGATTATATGTACACCGTTGAATATGATACTTTGTTTGGGCAGTTTGTGGATAGTGAGGGTGCTCTGAAGGGTAGTCCTCCTGCTGCTAAATCTGTGGTGGAGAACTTACCTTCGATAGTTTTGAAAACGGATGATGTGAAGGAGGTTAATGTGGTTTGTGCTGTTTGTAAGGATGATATTGCAGTCGGGGAGGAAGTTAATAAGCTGCCTTGTAGCCATTACTATCACGGGGATTGCATTGTGCCATGGCTTACAATTCGTAATAGTTGTCCTGTTTGTCGATATGAGTTGCCCACAGATGACGCTGATTATGAAAGGAGGAAGAATGAAAGGAGTATTGTTGCTGGCGTGGGTAATGATCTACAGGTCAGGTACAATTTTGAGACGTTACCTTGAAGTTTTTGTTGAATTGGTAGGGGATGGCTGTGTTTTACCTTCACTCGTGCAATGAATGTTTTGCTTTTATGTCTCGAAATAGTGACAGTGGAAGGTTGCTAAGTTAATACTAGATTGTAGAATTGGCGAAAGGTTGTAATGCAGAACCTACCTTCTTAAATATTGTTATTTTTGCACAGTTTGTGGTTTAAAGGCTTGTATATCATTTGGAACTATTTACAGTCGTATTTATTGAAATATAGAAAGTTTTGAGTCAACGTAGTGATTTTCTGAATGCTTGTCTCTTGTCTAAAATATGTTGCGGATTGTCTATTATGTGAGCGTTGCCTGTTTTGAGATGCAATTCGTTTGAGATTTAATTTCGGTCAAATAAGCTCCAATGTTTCATCAACTTTCAAAGAGCTTGATTGGTAGGAACATGGAAGTCTTCGTTTGGTCGAAGCATGTCTTTGACAGATGTTGAACTTCAGATTTTACTACAAGTCTTTTCTTCGACCATTTTTTCGGATTTGAGAAATTCTATCTGATATTGTTTTGCAACTTCAAATTGGAAACAAAGCCTAGTTCACGACAGAATAACTATGTATAGAAAGTGAACCTATTTAATGCATCATATATAATTAAACTTGAATACAGAGAGATCAAAGGGGGTCAGTAGACAGGAGAGATGATCCTTCTCAGCCTATACAGTAGCTTGAGTAACAGACATTAGCTTGTAGTTTTTAGTTACCTTTTTCAATTTTTTTGCTTATTTTTTTAAAATGGAGATTGCTTCATGAGCTCCTTATTTTTTTTAAAAACAGCCTTTAATTTTAAAAAACATTCCAGGTAACTATGCATCGACCATATCTCAATCATAGTGCCTTTTAAGTAATTTCTTTTAGGTAACAAGTGATGTTTTTGCAAAGTCTTCTGTTGAATTGTAATTGCGAGCCATTTGTTACTTACTGATGGCAACGCTAGGATTGCCTAAGATTAACTGTGGTCGCACCGTGGCAGATATTGATAAAACTTCTACGGAGTATTTTTGCAAAGTCTTCTGCAATTTTTCTGTTTGCACTGAGCTATGTTTTAATTTACTTTTGGTAACTTTGTTTCATCCCTAAATTGTTACAGATCTAAGTGAACACAAGTACTCTATATTCTCTTAAAGGTAAAATCTGCAGTTAAGATATAAATGATTTATTATATTGTGTGCTACAGTCACTTGCCATTTGCCAATGTGAAATTTGAGCTTGATTTTGTAAGATATAGATTCTTGCTTAACAGCTCTGGATATTGGATCATTCCACCTTAATTTTTAACATTGTTTTAGAATTGAGGTCCATCGAAAAGGTTTACTGAGCTAGTGCATGGATAATTGAGGACTCAATTTATGAAAATTCATAATTGCATATAGTTGAAAAAATTTACTTGAGAGAGATAAACCATTAGGATGATGTAGCAGGGTCCACATATTATAGTATAAATAGTATTATACTGAACATTTCTTTTCAAACACCCTTTTAACAAGACTTCTTTAGTAACCTTCAGACTTAGTGATTAATGTAGAGATATTTAAATTATGAAAATACATGTAGTTCATGTTTATACAAATATTTAAACTGATTAATACTCTGTATTACGTAGTACTGCTGATGAATTTTTATGCAACAAACAAGATTGATTGTTGAAACTACACAAGTTTAGGATCATCTTTACAAGTAATTCATCAAATTAATCCACGAATACAATATTTACATTAGGGTTTTTCATTGAAATTCACTGAAATCTGTGGTAAACTAGCTCTATAATTGTACCGTCTCTACATTAATCCACAACATGGAAGAGAATTTATCTAACAATTTATTCACATGAATGCCTCTCAACTCCTCATGTTGCCTCCAGTTTTAGTTACTAATTTTTAGTGTTTTGAGTTAATGTCCAATAGAGGGACGAATTCAGAATTTCAACATTGAATATTTATTTTGTCATTAAAAATATAAAAAGTTAATATGAGTATTCATTTTGAAGAGAATAGAAGTGATGAATAAAAAGATCCTCGATAAATTAGTCAAAAATTTATCCATTTGAATTATATTTATTTATGTAGGTATTCATCATGTGAATACCTGACACATATGTTGAGTCCGTTCATGATCCAATACAATAATAAAGTACATTACCATATTAATTACTCATCAATGATGGATCTATACTTATAGGCACTTATTACTTATTAGGTTAGGTCGAAAAACAGGTTTTAGTCATGGACTTTTCTTACAAGACTTTAATAAGAATGGAGTGTTTAACCACTAATATATGAAACAACATTTAAGATAGAAAATGCAAGTAAATTTCAAAAATTAACTTAAACAACATTTAAGATTGAATTATTTATACTTTATATGAAACTACTTGTTACACTACGTTAACATGACTATTGATTATTTTTAATAAATGGACTAAAAAGTTAAAAGTAAAACGTGCATTATAATCTTAACTGTGTAAGATATTATATGGCACATGAAGTATGGCTCAAATACTCAAATATTTAATTTGTGTGTAAATGATCATTTACCTGCTTTTCTCAGGCCTATACATGCTGCTATTAATATTCTATATCATGTATTTACGTGATCATGAAATAAGACATCGAAAGGAGTTAATTGCTAATATAATCTCAACAAGATGACCAATGAGCGCTTTAAGATCGTGATTGTGG
Organism: Lithospermum erythrorhizon; assembly: GCA_019722365.1. Taxonomy (NCBI): domain Eukaryota; kingdom Viridiplantae; phylum Streptophyta; class Magnoliopsida; order Boraginales; family Boraginaceae; genus Lithospermum; species Lithospermum erythrorhizon. Next base: position 52,355 of record JADFUC010000923.1, on the reverse strand, counting down.
TATCACGCAAATGCATCCACCTAAAAATGGCAAAAAAATATTCTAGTATGACCTCTGAAATGACAAATGTTGCATATCCGTTGCTATTTTGGACGAGCAAACTAGTTCAGAATGTGCAACATTTGAAGTGTCATGGTCACCCAAATAAGCGATCCGGTATTAGATAAAATACTTGGACGGAATCGACCGAAAACTATTATCGACATTCGATCCGATCCACCGATATAAGGCAAAAATTTTTGACGGAACTGCATCGATTATCTAAAGGATAATGGGTCCGGGTTTTGGTTCGGGTCCTCAAGCAGTCACACTTTATACTTTATTAATGTTTTTATTTCGGCATTTAATTTTATCCGAATTGGGGTGTTTCCATATCAAGAATACTAGCGCTAATCGATCAGCCTCGTGTCGGTCCGGGGATCGACTGACCGAAACCCGCTGGTTCAGAATCGGACCGATCGATCCGACCGATCGATCCGGTAAACCGTCGGCTTTCTGGCCCATCCTATCCGAGCAAGATTATCCGATATCCTATATCCTGCCCGAATAAGATCCGGAGCATCCCAAACTCCCATCCGATAAGATCCTAAAAATACAAAAAATAACACTAAAATACAAAAAAAATTAAAGCTAATACAAATAAAATCGAAATATACACAAAAAATCAAACTCATTTACATGAATTAAAACTCATTTATACAAAAAATAACAATTCAAAATACAAAAAAATAACAATTCAAAAAATAACAATTCGCTAATTTCCGCTTGAGAATAGATTTTATTTTATTTTTAAATTACCTGGATCCTAAGCCGTCACCGGTCCGATCCGCTCTCGGATAATGGATCGAATATTGATCCGACCGGATCCGTCCATTTTCGATTTGACATTCGACCGGCCGGGACGCCAGCCTGACCGGCTCTGACGCGGCCCACCAACAAATTTCTATGCAATATGCGATAATATCGAATTTATCAAACCGTTATAATACGTCACTAATCAAACTACACGAAAGTTATCACTCAAGCAATGAAGTTCGATATGGTGGTCATGTCCCATCAACGGAAACGTTTGTCTCAATGTGATTTCGACGATGGTTTGTGTGAAATTAAAATTATCATTATTACAACTCCCAATCCCGACTCTGGTTGGATTAAACAATTTGGATAAAACCCCACCGACGCGGGACAGTAAGATTCCCTTATAGATCTCTCCTTCCATTTCACATCTCTCCGATCTCTCAGCACTTGTCTTCTCTCTCTCTACAAATGTGACAATAATTTTGGGACAAGATTCTCCATCATACTCCTGGAAATTTGTTGTGGATCTGGATCTGTGTATGGCGGTAATCGGGAGGGGCAGCCGTGGTGGGTCGGGTATTCGGAGCATGTTTTCGTATCGGATCTTCGTGTCGGCGATATTGACTTTCCTATTCCTCGCTACTATCTCCGTTCTCTTCTCTTCCAATCCCAACAATCATCACGATACTGTATGTACATTTTCCCCAATTTAATTATCACTTTTATTTTTTTACTTTTAATATTATATTGCATCATATTTTACTGTATGTAGATTTGTATGTGTTTTGAATTGATGTTGATGTTTTCCATTTTCCAGCTAAAGAGTAATCATAAATTTCTATTACTTATTTTTTCGGTTTTAAGGATGATTAATATTTTCGAATAATCGAATTATCGTATATGTGTTTTGAATTAATATTTCAGATTTTTTAGCTCAATTTTTGGTTCTAAGGATGATTAGTTGAAAATTTTAATGAAGATAATGATGTTTGAGAATTAATATTGACAAGGATGAGTTTGTAGTAGTTTAGTTATTAGTATGAGAATTACGAGATCATGTTTAATATTGATATATAATTTGTGAATTTTGAAATGATATTGATAATGCGTAACTTCTTTTTTACTGTTTGATTGTAGTTGATTTTAGTTTTGTAATGCCCTAATGGTTAGGACTTAGGGGGAATCGGTTTTAATGGTTGATCTGTTTTTGGTTTAATGAGAGCTTATTATGTTTTGATCGTTACTATTGAAAATGAGTAATTTATACTCCTCACCACGATGATGTATGTAGATTCTTCATCATCTCATTATCGCATTTGTATTTGTATGATTTGTTTGTGTGTTTGAATTGCTATTGATGACTTGGAAGATTGTTATTATTGTTTGATTGTTGCTGATTTTAGTATATATTGTGTGATATTTGTTGAAAATATCTAAAAGGAGATAGTATTGTCAATTTACTTCACTATTAAGGTGATAATTTTGATGCAAATCTATGTTATGTGTGTGTCAATTAAGAACACAAAATTCATTAAATTTGACTATTGAAAATCAAACTTCAAATTTTTGGGGTGGAGAAAGTGTGTTTGATCATTACTGTTGACTAGGAGTATTTATAGTAGTTTTAGTATGAGAATTATGAGATCAACTTTAGAATTGTATTGCTGATTTCCACGGCTGGGCTTGATTGTATTTATAATTATGTGGACAGGCTTTAGAGACTACAGGACATGCTTCTATGCCTAGATCATTTCTAGAATTGAACTCGAATCCATTGGAGACTAGATTAGGCTTAATTCATAAGCAGGCGACTGATCATTTAGCGCTCGTGAATGCGTACTCTGCCTATGCGAGGAAATTGAAGATCGATTCATCGAAACAACTTAGGACATTTGATGATCTTGCTCAAGACTTCTTGGATCTTCAATTGAAGCCGAGTTATCAGGCTGCATTTGATTCTGATGGGCCAGTGGATGAGGATATTTTGAGACAGTTTGAGAAGGAGGTGAAGGATAAGATCAAGGTTGCTAGGACGATGATTGTGGAGGCTAAAGAGTCTTATGATAATCAGCTTAAGATTCAGAAGTTGAAGGATACAATATTTGCTGTTAATGAATTGCTTGTGAAGGCCAAGAGGAATGGCGCATTTGCCAGCTTGATCGCTGCTAAATCAACTCCAAAAAGTTTGCACTGCCTTGCGATGCGGCTCATGGAGGAGAGAATTTCACATCCTGATAAGTATAAAGATGAAGATCCTAAGCCTGAGTTCGAGGACTCCACTTTATACCACTATGCCATATTTTCTGACAATGTGATCGCAGTTGCTGTGGTTGTGAACTCAGCGATAAAGAACACCGAGGAGCCATGGAAACATGTGTTCCATATTGTCACTGATAGAATGAATATAGCTGCTATGAAAGTCTACTTTAAGATGAGACCACTTGTGGGTGGAGCACATATCGAGATCAAGTCTGTTGAAGATTTCAAGTTCTTAAAACCTTCCTATGTGCCAGTGCTGAAACAAATCGAATCAGCCAAACTGCAGAATTTCTACTTTCAGAACAGAGCAGAGAATGCTACGAAAGACGTGAATGGAATGAAATTCAAGAATCCCAAGTTTCTATCAATTCTCAATCATCTTCGTTTTTATTTGCCGGAAATGTATCCAAACCTACACCGTATCCTATTCCTTGATGACGATGTGGTGATTCAGAAAGACTTGACTGCATTGTGGAGCATTGATTTAAATGGAAAGGTGAATGGAGCAGTTGAAACGTGCTTTGGGCCATTTCATCGCTATGATCAGTATTTGAACTTTTCTAATCCTCTTATCACTGAGAAATTTAACCCTAAAGCTTGTGCTTGGGCCTTTGGGATGAATATATTTGACTTGGATGCTTGGAGACGTGAACAATTGACTGATCAGTACCATTATTGGCAGAAGTTGGTGAGTGTTTCCTTTCTTTCATTCTTCCTATTAGTTCTTTTGTAACTATTGCATACCCTTATTTATATTTCTTTCGTAATATGTAGTTATAAAATTACTTCTCTTGGGCTTTAATCTTTTCCTTTTCAAATTTTCATTTGACCAGAATAAGGATCGAACTCTATGGAAATCGGGAACACTTCCTGCTGGGTTGATCACTTTCCATTCAACAACCAAGTCACTGGACAGATCATGGCATGTTCTTGGGCTGGGGTATAATCCAAGTGTTAGCATGGACGAGATCAATAGTGCTGCGGTGGTTCACTTCAATGGAAACATGAAACCATGGCTGGACATTGCTTTGAACCAATTCAAGAATCTATGGACTAAATATGTTGATAACGAAATGGAATATGTGCAAGCTTGCAATTTCGGCATGTAAAGCAGCAAAGAAGAGGCCCCAACAGTGACAAATAATCTGAAGCTGTCGTGATTTGGATAATTTTACAGCATTTGTTCTCAACAAGGCGGTGACTTTCTGAGCGAAGCTCTTGGCTGGTATTCTTTTCCTGCATCTCTTCTTTCCACTCATTTTTGCTACTTTTGGTACAATATAATTTAGATAGTGTGTTATTTATGTGGTAAGGTGACAAGAAAAACTATTAGGGTACAATTAAGTTATTCTTTTGTAAGAAAGAAATTTATGGTGAACTTAAATGAAGCAAAAAGTTTACAGTACTCTTTCTATTACTTCTTCTCGTCTTTTATTCAACTTTTATTATCTCCAATTAGTTAATATCTTACTCTGGATGATTTATTCTTGGAATCTTGGCCAACGCTTTTCGCTAAAAGTGGTTCCTCTAAAATCGATCCCTAAGAAACTTCCTTATACTTGATTCTAGTTTTAGGAATTAGCTTCTAACAATTTGTTCTACATCAGAGAGGCTTAACTAGTGCTCTACACGCATGAAACTTGCCAATGAGCTTGTCACTCTTTATCTCTAAGTCGAGTACTAAGATAGTATGCAACCTTACCCTTAGGAAGGTTGTTTCTGAATGGACCCAAGAGACCGAACAACTAAACAAATAAACCGCGGTTGGTATAGGAAATACATATTCACCTAAATCAAGGCCTTTCAACTTTTCTGTTTTTGCCACCTTTGAAATAGAGAAGCCAGTAATTGAGTTCCCATTATTTGCTATAATAAGTATCTCAAGGTGTCTATTGCAAGAGCTTAGAAAGAGTTCTATGCACCATCTACCCTTTCAGTTAATCTCTTACTTTTACTGTTTGTGCTGTTGAATAATTGAATCAAATAGCATTTAACTATAACATAAGTCTACTTCGCACTTCTACAAAGTTGGATTCAATGAAGTTTCCACATAGATTATGAAAAGCAAACATTAACTCTAAAAGTAAAAGAAAGAAAGTTAAAAATATAAGTGGTTTCTATAGGTGAACGCTTTGCCAAATCTACCAACCATTAAACTAAACCAAAGACATGCATACAATAGCAGTAATGTACATAGTAGCACTCTTTGAGGTTACATTATTGAGATGCAAGAAACCAAAGACAAGCTAATTCAGTGTAATTCAATCACACTGGAGATGGTGATGGTGTAGCGAGACGCGTTGGCTGCTCGTCTCCAGCCATGATTACAACAATTTTGAGATCTTTTACTAATTCAACACTTGCATAAATGCTATTACTTTGCTTAGCTTCATTTGAAGCTGACGAGCCCTCAAATCGCTTGTAACACATGAGTACTATCAGGGCAACCATGATAACTAAAAACAAGATTGTTAGACTGCCAAACATGTAAGGCACAGGAGAATTCGGGATCCACCATTTGGTGAAAGAAGAAAAGTGAGATGAGACTTTCATCGTTGTTCCTATCTTGATCGATTTCATTTCTTGCAAATGAATGAAAACTATAGCAAAAGGGTGCTTAGTTCAATAAACGTAGAGGGACAAGAAGACTTGAGAAGAGTTGGTCAGCATGGACTATATCAAATGACCTAGAGCATATGACATTAACGGATGAAATGATCCAATATTGAAGTGAATGACAAGTCGTATTCATATAACGTACCACATTTGATGGGGGGAACGCTTGGGTTGGTTGGTGTTTAGTATAACCTAGTAGTACACACTTTTTCTTCAAGGTGAGAAACTACCATGGAAGAATGAGCTAAAAAGCTAAGGTTGATGGCTTTCAATTTTTCAACATTTTGAAACAAACTTCTACTCTTATTAATCAAGAGGTTTCAATTGACTTCTTGTAAAGATGGAAGATATGTTTGAGGGCAGTTAATAGTTATTGCAGAAGCAGTGTAAAGATAAGCTTCCATGGATACATTTATGTGCCCTGCATGTCGTCCTCATCCACAATGGATTAATAAGTGAGCATGCATTGCGAAGTGTCGTACTTGCATTCGATGCCAAAGACAACCCCAAATCCCCAACCACTTAAATTGTACTTGAGCTTGTTTGATTTCAATATTGAGGTAGTATGAATAGAGTACATAGTTGCATTCATGTTCATTACCCAAAAATTCACTCATTCCACTTGATTTCAGTATTGAGGTAGTATGAAATATGAATAGAGACATAATTGCATTCATGTCCATTACACAAAAGTTGAGTTAATTTGTTGATTTGGTCGTATATTGTAGGATTAAAATGCAATTTAAAATTAAATAGTAATACTATTACAGGTTAGTCTCCATAAGTTGTACACACATTTCATGAAATCTCCGACCAACGGAAACTTTAGATCTAAATTGGCACCAATATTAGTTACACCGTTGTAGATTAGTTCAAAAAATGACACAAACATTGCAATATTGTCTGCAGACTGCAGTGACATCCATTTTTCTTTTTACATCCAAATTTAACGTTTTGGGTTAGCCAAAGACCATATTACATCATTTGAACAAATTTCATGAATTAATATGTAACAATGTAATTATTCTGAATTAAACTTTCAAAAATTGTTACTGAGAGATGATTGTTCTCAATAATGGTAGTAGAATTATTTTGACTAACTTTTATTTCTTCAATGAATAATTAATTAAAGGTACCGAAATTTAAGATTTTTTAATACTAGTAAATTTATGTTAAAGATACCACTTTTGTCAAAAACAGCATGTCCAGTTGGCCTGTTAATGCTGTTTTATTTATATTTTTTCACCCCTTTCTCGTTCTAAACCAAAACCGAGACACTAATGACATGACAACATTTCGCAACATGACCGTCTACCGATAGCATTAATAACACCTCCATCATTTTCAACCAAAAAAATTTACTTCGTAAAATTTTACACCTAAAAGTCTAAAATTCGAGTCTAATTTATATGTTATATTTTATGTGATATTCTTTATTACATTATTTTCAGATAACGTATCACCACATTTTTTTAATCTAAATTGTCTCTATAAAATTAAATAAAAACAAAAATCTAATATACTAGTACTCCCATAAAAATACTATCACATAAAATAAAATATAACATAGGTGTTAGTCTAAACCTACTTTAAAACCAGGCATTATCGATTTTGCGGTACGAGTCTCCGCGTCCAAATCTAGCGGCTAATAAATGATCACCATAATTCATTAAATTAAAAGCTCACTGTTTTCTTCTTATACAGTATCTATTTTGTCAATTATCACTTTAATGAAAAATGAGAGTCACTGCTATTCCTTTGTTCGGTCAACTAATAAAAGAAAGTGTGAATCCATTACAATAGTGCCCCCTCATGTCCCTGCATCGAGATTTTACTAAGTTATGAATCATGGGATGTATCTCAACTGTTATCTAAAGTTTTCCTTTTAAACCATTTCAAACGCAGATTCCGCCACTTACATGACTCAACTCACACCCCACGGGGTTGGCGCCATTTACATTTTAACACTCGGCCTTTGTCAGCTGAGCTATGCTCGGGGCTAAAGCTAGACAACGAAAATACTAGTGAGTAAATGACGGGCAACAAGATAATACATCGAAAGGTGAATCTAACTATAATGAATGAAAAATATAGATAATGTCGGTAATATTCTTAATCTCAATCCGATTGCTTTTCTTCATATAGAAAAAAATCAAATATTGACAGAATCAACATCAACTAACAAATAAGAATTGTACACAAGAAACTGATGAGCGAAGGAAAGAAAAAAGTGGAATGCAAATGGATCGAATAAAATTAGAAATGAGGCCAGCCGTAATTGCAATCGTGGCATGTATATCTGTAGAAAGACGAGCACAAAATTTAATTATATGTTCTTTATAGCATAACCAAGAAAATACAACACTCTCAAGCTAAAAAATAAAAATAAACGATTTACTCATCACAGAAGCTTCTACACGCCTTCTCGGCGCTTACTACCAATTAATGAGTTTTTTTAGCTAGAGTTTGGTGCCATTATGCGCTATCAGAATCTTGGCCATCGGATCACTACTGATCAATGGCTAATATCAATGTGATATTTGTATTTTTTTTTTTTGCATTTAAAAGAAACTCATCCCACAATTATAAAGTTATGACAATCTATTTCCGTACTATGGCTCAATTTGGCCCAAATTCGGTTTTTTACTTTTTATTTTTTTTTCCTACCTTTTTAGATTATAGTTTTATGTTTAGATGATTCATAATTTAATTTTTAAAACATTCAATATAATTTTACTCTAATTATTCATCATCATAGATCCGAAAACTCGAATTCAAATATATATGGAGAAACTTCTTCTTCAAATTCGAAAAAAGGTATTAATGGTTCTATTATTTATATACATGAAAATGCAAAACCAACGCATACTAATTTGTATTTCTCAAATGGCTTAATGTATATCACGCATATTTGAGGAACATGTGTATTACAAAATTTAATAAGTAATATATGGGCATGCAACATAACAAATACGAAGAATTACTTTAAATGAAATATTAAAACCAATATATTGTTGGGTTTTATATTCGAATCTAACCAGTTCTAAACTAATCGGATGCGAATCCCAGGATACTACGGATTACAAATACAATAAATAACTAATTACAAGAGTGTACCTTTCTTCTGGAATATTTTAATGGCAACGGAAAAGATGAGCTCATAATACCCAAAATAGAGTATCTCCAAGAATAGTCCACACCAGCAAATTACCCGAACTCCTCCGTGCGTTTTACTAGAACGTTTAAAGTGAAACCGAAATAAAAGAGGAAGATAAAATTTTTCTCTTCCTAGGGAGGGGCGGCGACTTTTAGGTGGAGAGAGAGAGATTCTTCGACTTCAAAAAGTCAAGAATGAATGAGCAAATAATTCTATGCAAGTGATGACCTTTATATATCACGGAAGAACATTCTCCTAGAAACGTAGGCTCCTAAGGAGGCGGCTGAACACTGGAAGCCCTAATCTTCTTTTCTACCTGACATTTGCGAGCCTAAGGGGTAAGGTTCCTACTGAATTTTGCCCTATCATACGCCTAATACAAGCCATTTTTTGAAGGTTATAATACAATATTGCCAGTCAAGGTTTACCTGCTTCAGTTGCACTCTTAGGACGGATCTACGTTATAAACATATTGGCTAAATATTAACCGACTATTAATTAATATAGATTACGAGCTGAACCATAAGTTTCATCGTGAACCCCTAATGTCGATGCCGGTAATCCTAAATATTAATTGTCCAACAATTAATATATATTGAACTTATATATCAAGATTTAAATCGCTGATCAATCAAAATTGTTCAACTAGCATTTTATATATCTAATATCTCTGCATTTCTAACACTCCTCACTCTTGACCTTGGACGATTTATATGATATAGTATCGAACGAAGTTTATGATACATTCAAATCCATTCCTTCGACACGTGATTTCTATAACAACCTTTGGTAAGATGTGTCACCAAACTCTGCACTCCGCAGCTTCCTCTTGGTAATAGACAGTGTTCATGTGGATATTCAAACCTGAGAAGTTTGTGGTGCACCAAATCACCTCTTATCCTCTAAGATTACAAAAATCTCAATTAGATATCCGGTCATACTAACCCCTGATTTGCATCTATCATTTATACTGCAATATATTCAACTCATGCCATGTTCCAAATTACAGAGGACTTTTCTCGACAAGGTCAAAGTACATTATTTTGAGACTTATGAAGTCCTCACATCATGTCTAAGAATGCTATTCAAATATAAGCTCCGTGAGATTCTCGCTTAGGATGTAAATATTCTATCTCTAAGTTCATGGTCCAAAGATTACGGCTTGAACCATTTCAAAGCCTTCCTCGCAAACCCATGTGATTGATTAGAGTTCTACTCCCTTTTGATCCAAGAATATGAAATTATAATTAGCTCCTTTTATCTTCAATAAACACTTTAACTAGACAAGTGTAATTCCTATTGTTTTCGCCTGTTAGGAGGTTTTCTCTGCTTTGATCATTTATTCAAATACCTCCCCAAAAAACATAGATTTCCAAAGTGAAGCCAAAAGTTTGTTACTTTAGTAACGTAGTGTATATTTTACCTCATCATCGCCTAGAACAATGATGTAGATTTGAATCTAGAAGCTCAAATTCTAAAAAGTACGGCCATGTAATCTATAAGGATATTTAGACGAAGGGTTAGCTCCTCCCACTAAATTTAGCAAAGACTTTAAGCATCGAGAGAAGAACATTACGCCTTCTTAATATGCTTATATTAGTATGGTTGATTAGCTGGGTATCCGGTCAAATGTTGTTCATTGTTATCAAATTTATGTATCTATGTACTTCTTTATTCAACGGTTGAAAGTATAAAGTGTTGAATGTCTAAGTAATAATAATTGGATCAATAATGATCTTTAATCTCTACCATATAGAGATAAACCATCTTCTTTATCGACACCAAATTAGCAACTTTCAAGATCACCCATTAGTGTTATATAATCCGACTTGCTTCTGGGTCTACAACTTCTCGTGTTGTAAGTGTACTCTCTATATTCAGTCATCCGGTTGGTATCACTATTCTTGTTACTTTTAACAAGATGCTTATTAACCTCATATATATATCGCCTTTTTAATCGAGATCGATAGTCAATTTTGTAATTAGCTTTAAGTAGTCGAAGGCAAATGCAATTCCTTTTTCATTGCTCTTCTTTCCATCCATACAACTTTTGTGAGGTGGGAGAAAAGTTGTATCCCTTGTGAAAGAATCTTTATTTTAAGGTATTCATCTTAGATCCCGGTTAAATGCCTTATCAATATAAGCATAACTCAACTTTTGAGTTCAGCAACTGGATCTCTATTAATCCTAGAAAGATACGAGCCATCCCTTGATGCTTTGAAGGGAAGCCTATACACAATCTAATTTTGTATTGTTGCTTCACTTTCTAATGATCAGTGTGACTTTCACATCCTAATCCTTGTACGTTAAGTAGCTCCCACTGACCTTCTTGTCGCTACAAGAACGTTTCTTTTACTGAATTCAAACTATTTGAACTGTTCACTAACTCATGTATATTTCAATTATTATAGATCCGGATGATCTAAAATATTTATGATTAATAAGAATTTCTCCAAGAGAAGAATCATCTTGACTTGGATAAATTTCGCTTTTATCACCAATATTATAAACATGGACATTTCCATTTAATTAATCATCTATGTATATAGTGATAGTTATTTATTCCTTGATAAACTGGTTATCTTGGAGTAAATATGTTAATATCCAAATATGTATTTGGAATATTAAAGTTATCTCCTAAATCATCATCATTATTGTTCATGATTATATCCTTAAAAACATCACCTTTTATTAGGATTACCATCGTAACAACAAGTTCGGGTTAAGGTCTTATAATTTGTCAATTGGTTGACTTGGGTGAAAGTTTTATAAGATTCTTGAACTCGACTATTATGAAACATTTCCATATCACATCTTTTACGTGACTTTCTCGAATCCTCGGACTTGTGTAAGGAGAATATGTAATAAATAATATTGTATTTGAGTCTAGTTTATCTAGTAATGTTCTCTTTAACATTAAAGAATATTAAGTGTTTACTTAAGCCAACTCGCTCATTCAACTATTCAAATATTCTCATTGTATTTCTAAAATACAACATTAAATTAGTAAACACATATATTTATGTTCTACCAACTGTACTATTAATAATGAGAGAATGTTTCTATTTATTGATCTCATAAATTTTCATTTATGACTTTAATAAATAGCTTCTTCTAAATATTTAATTTTAATGAATGATTAATTCGCCATGTAATTCTAACTATTATTCACATTTAATCATATTATTCAACATATGATTCTAAAGATTCTATCTATATGATCTTTCATTTATGATTATACTTTTATAATTCATTGCCTTAAGAAATTTTATATTTCAAACATATATGTTATGATATTTATGTTGGTCAAACTAACATATAACGAGATTTTAAAGGTCAGTTTGGTAAATTTTCATGTAGCATTAATAGTCAATTAACTTGAATTAATCACAAACATAAAAATATTTATGTTCAAAACATAAATAATAACAACATCATTCTTGATCGCTGTGAAGCTGCAGCTCGGAAGGCATGTTAAAACACTTGTCTGTTAAACGATAAAATCAATGCCCTGGCTTGATGCTAACATTGGCCTTTTGTTCTGTTCACTCCATCTCTCAGCGATCTTCTATTCCTACTTGTTCCACATTTTAGAATATGGGTACTATGACTGTCAAATGCTACCTATGTATCGAAAGTGAAGTATCACAAGTCATAACATGATCGGTACCTCTTCAGTACAGCATGCGATCAAATCACGTCTTAAAAGCGACGGAAAGGTCCTTATCAGATTTCCTCCTCACTACTCAAGGTGGTTACTTTGACCATCCTTGTTATCTATCCGCCGTTGCTTCCCTTTGTTTTATTATTCCCCGTGAGTTTGTGTAACCAAACCCAAGCAACGCCAGGAACTCTCCTTATCCTTAGATCATCTCTGTCAAGCCAAAGCTTCCTTCGCTCCTTATCCATCGTAATCTACCAATGAAATTGACACTTGCCAGTAAGTAATCACATGATGTTTAAGCCTGACTCGAGATCAGATTCCGTGAAAATCAAGCACCAATCAATCTCATTATCTCTCTATAACATGATTCTCTCTCCAACCTTCACGCCGACTGTATGCCAGCAACATTTTGCTCTTTAACTTTTTTCAACATTTTTCATGAAGAAGAGTCTCGGGAGTGAGCATAAATCGATCATAACCCAACATTCCTCGACTTTAACCCCTCGAGATGATGCTCCATAGTGGGACAAATATAAGACAATTTGACTTCACGGAATAACAAATGCCTCATCATATCGTCAAATAAACATACCGAATCCCTTTGGAGTACTCGAGGCTCATTACGTATTAATATTCAATGTACCAGAACTAGCACTATCCCCAAACGCTTGATATCACAAAGTTTTGAGTTATTTAGCTTACAACTTTCAGGCCTAATCAAAAGCACCTTGCTAGTGGAAATGACTCTGCAACGAACTACAACAGAAAATACATAAAATAGAACAACTTAGTCTATATGTCATATAATATTCTATAAACAAATAATACAATAATCATACTCGTGTTTATAATCCCACTAAATACACAAAGTATACTAAGAACTCACATAACATAAATCGGACGGCAACACGCATCACATTCCGATTTCTAAGCTATGTACGAAGTGTACAACTATGACTATCATACTTTAAGGCATTAAAATTTTAACTTAGACTATATTATTAGTAAACTCTTATATCAACGGGCCCACGCCTTACATTATAAATCACCATTAAGGCACCAAATATATCAACGAATTGTGAATCTAATAGTATAAGTTCAAAGTTTCTAACAAGTAACTTAGGACTATTTCATCGACTTTTGCATCCTGTGATGCAACACGCTCTGCCATAATACAGTCGTGTTGACCCTATCCCGACTTTATATCATGGTATTTGTTAATCGCTATTTATTAGGTGATATTTGTTATATCTTGTTAACTCTTACGATCATGTCAAGCATATCAATCAAACAAGCAAAAAAATATAGACTCATGCGGTATAAGGAAAAATATAACATATAGTTGGAAATTATGATATAGCATAACGGAAATGTTTCAAACTATATTCATTTAAACAATTTTCTCTATTGACCTATCCCCTTAGGTGCTGCTGATCATCTAAATAATTAATTATAACCAATTATCACTAACTGTCTAGTATTTATGTATTTCTATAAATACAAAATAGTACATGTTTTGAAAATAATTATAGCCAGTATTATTCATAGTAATATAATAACATAAGTTCCATGACATCCAAAAAGAGGTATGGGCTACATATCAGATGTCAAGAACATACATCAAAATAGTAATATCAGATTTAATTCACACATGAATTAAACTATTCAATTCGTTCAAGTATAAAATCACTAGTAATCTAATTCTGAAAGCATTTATTTTATATTTTAAAGTGTTTGATAATATCTAATATTAAAACATCAAATTACATCTTATATTAAAAAATATGTCATTAATATCTAATATCAGCCATAAAGCTAACAACTAATATTAATAACTGTCAGACTATGTATCCCGTATTTTGTTTTTATATTTACTAAAATATTGATTTACTATATAACATGATTAGTGTTTTTGCAGTCATGTTAGAGATATTTATGGAGAACTTCAAAGTGATATGCTTATTTAGCAAGCACAAGCACTATCAGAATGGTATTAAGATCTCTTCAAAGAACTATAAATGTCAATGGATTCAAAGAATAAGAGATTCAAGAGTGTTAAGGACAAATGTAAAAGTTAGCTTCCAATAAGAAGTTTAAAGCCTTGAATAATCTTAGTCAAGCTCTTATAATCGAGATATTTTCAAATCATTCTTGACAAAAAAGTTAACCCCAAGCCTAAAGTTTTTAAGAATGCTTTGTCAAAAGAAAATATTTTAAAAATTATAATGTTTATAAAAGTATGGTTTGATATCATATTATTAAAGTGTGTTTTAAAGAGCTGCTCCAACATGAACGTCAATGCTGATGTATAAAGCGGAGCGAAGTTTTGATGTAATTTTCAACCTATAACTTCAACACGCCATGTTATAAATGTTAGGTCAGTTCGCTTTTGCAAGAAGAGCTGCTACAGATAAAAATTATTATTGGGCTTTGCTATAAATTTTATGATAACGCTTTCTGAGAATCATATTCAAGTGGGGAAATCTCATTGTTCACGCAGAGTCCAAAGTTAAGAAGGATTCCCTTAAGATATTGATTAGTCCATTTTGAAGATCTCACGCCTCTTTGTTTTAGTGTTGACCAGATCCTGGAAGATCTTATGGGTTATGGAAACGAGTAGGAGTCGGCTACAAGGAGTTTCCATACTTGTCATCTGATCCGTGTGTATATATATGTTCGGCTTTTCACAAGAACGGTGTGGCTTTTATTATTCACAAAAGAACCTATTCTAAAGAGGCAAGCCTGACTGGCGTAAACAAAGTCGTGTTGGTTAGAAGCTAGTAGCCCCCATAAACTGCTAATTGATGTACGTGTGTTATATTATCATACATACCTTTTGATGTAATATTGTGGATATTTCTATGAGTCCACACTTGGTAGTACGGGACAAGGAAGTTAAAGATAGTGGATCTTTTAGTTCTAGATACTGTGAATTTAGCTAAGTTAGGCGCCTATGAAACGGTTTTCTGCCAGATAAGTCCCCACGCAATTACTTCAACATAATAATCCGCTTTGCGCGTTCCCCCGTATGAAAAGCCATTGAACCGGATCGGGCAAACAATCTTGTGTGTTTATTATCTTCTTGGTCACATTTCATTGGCTTCACAAGTAGAACTGTTGTCTTTGACCTTGGAAGGACATTAAGTACTGACTCCATTCACTTTTTCAATAAAATTAGTTTAACGTGTCGTGGGAAATTATGTTTTAAGTTGGTAATCCAGATCGTGAGTGATTCCATCATGACCATATGCTCTCGATGGAGCACTCACGAGGTCCCCTACGGCCGAGTAAACTTTCTCCAAGTTCATCGAGCACCTCGACGAGGGTCTGATAGAGCACCTCGACTGCCATCGACATGGACCGTCTTCGAGTCTAATTTTACACTATAAAAACCCACTCAACCCCATTCATTCCTGGCTTTGGAACAACATTTGAAAAACTTTCATGCAAAAATCTCATTTTCAATATCAAATCTCTTAGAATAAGCTTCAATCTTGATTATCTTTAGACCTCGATTAGAGTCGCAAGCACTCTTATATATAGAGATCATGATAGCCATGAGCATTCAAGGTGTTTGTCAATTGCTCAAGAGAGAAAATCAAGCTTCACTGCTTATATCTACTCAAAAAAGGAGATTCAAATGTTTCAACTTCTATACCCATCATTAAGGATATATAGAGCTAAAATTATAATACTCGATCTAATCCAATGGTAGGATTATCTTGTTTAAGAGAAAAACTTTTCTTTAAGAAAGTGTTAGCACAAGTAGTAAAATAGTTACTTGGAAGTGAACTCGATTGTGTGGATTACTAGTCAGACATAATTGCTTCTCAGTCGGTAGCTGGGCGTTGTTCAAGGTGTGATCTTAAATGCTCGGTGTTTCCCGAGGTTTCGGTGGGATTTTCGCTGTTACCTGTGAGGCGTACGCAAAGCGTCTGCAGCTGGTTAGCTGTAATCGTGAGATATCGGCTGCTTGCTTGTACGCTACTTAGGGGTTTACTCTCGATAATATATACAAGGTTAGCATTTCCAAATCCCAAAGTTGAAAAGTCGAGGGTCAAGCATTTGGTTTCATTACCGAATAAAGAATATATCACCTAAGATATTTGTAAAAATAATAAATCACAAACTAAGTATATGACTAACATAAACATATATATACTAGCACATATAATTAGTGCATTTATATTTCATATAACATAGGATACCACCTAAGTGTCAACTTAGACTAAACGATGGTCTAGCAGATGTCGGCTCTATCATCAACTCCTCCTATTTTCCGTATTCGGTTTAGTCTTCATCCACCTCCCATAGGAAAATCCTTTCTAAACGATGGTCCATAGATGCTGTGTCTATCCCCTTTGTCTTAACTACACCAGGAACATGTACAAAAATGTTAGTGTATTAATTAAAAATCCAATCCGCCCATGCCTTCATGTGGGATCGATCGTGGAACCTTCTGGGCTTAAATATCACTTTCACATTTAGTTCTTTCAAATGAATATCAATTTGAATGGTCATAATCTCAACTAATATTCAACCATCTATTTATCTACACATTGACAATGTTTATCACATGTTCAAATGCTACTATCTAATATCAAATGAACATGAAACTCACCATTAGTGCTTTCAGTAAATATGATTCTATGTTGAAATCCCACCATCTTATATGCTATGTATCCTACTTATTTCTAACAAAACTACAACATAATATTTTTCAAAGACAATGATTCAAAGAACTTAAAGAAATAACCAAAAAATGATATAGTTATTAAATATTTGAACATAATATTTCATATTCCAAAAAACTCAATCTTACAATGTTTATTTACACAAATTGATTCAAAACTAAATTATTATTAATTCTATAGAATTATTTCCAAAACCCTATAATTTTGAAACTATTTCTACTTATATCTAAACCCATATTTAACCAATCGGGAATAACATGCAAAAAAACATTTATAGCAACATAATACTTTAATCTCAAAAAATCCAATCAACATACTATGGAAAACCAATTCAATATAGTATTATAATGACCTATCTAATAAATAGTGTAATTTTTATTAGTCACAAAAACAAAATTAATTATAATGTCGTAAAAAAACCTATGGGTTTTTGTCTTCTATTTTTTTCTTTAGTCTTTCAACTTCTTTGTTTGCAAATTACTTTGTAATGGTGATTTCTCCTAAAAGCCTCCTCTAATTCTTGTGAATTTCTGCTTTTGTTATTTCTTATAAATTTGTGAGTTTTGTGGCTTGTTTTGTGGGTTCGAAAGGAAGAATTTGGATTAAATCATTCAATTCAAAATATTTGTCCTACAAGTGAAACTAATGACTGAATTTGGTGGATCGAGAGAAATTAGGGAATAAATCTTTTTGTGGGCTTAATTCATCAGAGAACGAAAGCTGTGGGAGATTTAGTTATTTACTATTTTAATTAAAATATACATTTTCAATTCTATATCCTCAGAAGTACGTGTGCTTACACCCCTTACCAGAAGCATCTAAGAAGTAACTCGATTATGCATATAGTCATTTTAGTTATAAAATTAAACTTTTTCAAAGTTTAAAATTAAAAAATTATTCATAATATAATTTCTTGCACTTTTTCATTATTTAATTTCAAAAGTGATACATAATCAAATTTCACATTAAAATATGAAAATGCCAATATAATGTATAGGAAGGACTAGGGAGTAACATTTCTTCATTCATCAGCAAAGATTTGACTAGACTTGGAGTTGCAATTGCCTAATTCAAAACTATACATATCAAGCATTTGTTCTAAATTACATAATAACAACTACTAATAATATATAGGTATATATATATATATATATATATATATATGATTCCTATTACTATAATATAACTATGAATTTATATCGAGTTCACTATGGAAATTGATTATTTCAAATTTATAAAACTACATGTGGAACTGATCAATAAATATTATGATTGGCGTTAACTTAAGCACATTGAATATAAACATTAGCCATCTTATTAGCTGGTGATTACTAAATTTTGTAACATGCCAATTCAATTTCACAATAAAGAGTTTTATTTGGGGGGTGTAATTCTACAAATACAAAATGAATGCAAAATAAAATCAAAATAATAAACATGCATGCACTAATATATAAGAATAAGTATTTTAATTTGTTCTCACCATATTACATTCCCTATCAAAATTGGGTACTACAAATAGAAAGAAACACTAAAAGTCTAATAGTTATAACAATAAATTTAATATTATTCATAACAATGAAATCTAAAATGAAGATGACTAGATAAAAAAGAAATAAATAAAATAACTAAGAAGTGTTTGACTAATTAAAACTATAGCAAAATTTTTGGTTGGATGAAGACTAAGCCAACAATATTTCCCCAGACCTTAGCTTCAAGGTAACTTTGCAACAAAATAATCTTGGACAGGAATTGCTATATGTGTTGGCTTCTCATATCCAGCCATTATCACAGCAAATTTTGGACTTGTCCCAAATTTGATATCACTTTGCTTATTCTCTTCTTCGTTGGATTGTTGGTTTTGCTTCTTGTTGTAACAAAACAAGATTATTAATGCAGTTGAGATCATTGCAAACAAGAGAGCCAACCCTCCAAATAGCCATGATTCTACATAAAAATTGGAGTCAGACATTTTAATAAATGGAGGAGTATAGTTTTTTTTTGGGATTCTATTTAGCTAGGAAGCTCAAGAAGGTGGCTGTTAAATTTATAGGTCATTGAAGACACCATATTTATTGCAGGTGACAGAAAATTAGAAGTAGGTGTACGGAATTGTTAATAAAAAGGCAAAAAATATTTTTATATACTTCTTCCATTTTTTTATTCATTATTCTAAATATTTTACATATATTAAGAAAAGAAAGAATCAAAAAGTACATCAAAACGGCTATCAACAATAATTTAAATCTATATCATTAGTTATTAATAATTTCATGAGAAAGTAGTAAAAAATTACATTGAAAATATAGAAGTATAATTTTTTATGTTAATGACAAATATTTTGAAATAAAAATTTAGGCTAAAATGATAAATAAAAAAATGAAGGAGTACAAATCCTATGTTTTTAAAAAGATCGATCAATCTTAAAATTCTTGAGGATTGATTTTTTAAATTTTAAAATTAAATAGTTTATACAATATTTGATGGTAATGTATATCTAGCGAGTGTGATTAACCTGTTTTACAATTAATATTACACTTTTATTCAAATTATGTGTGTTAATAGAATTATTTAATTTATCAAATTATTTAATATTACAAGCCCAAATTATGTGTGTTAATAGAATTATTTAATTTATCAATTTATCATTGAAAACAAACAAAAAAGACGTAAAAGGAAATACTTTTTAAATGAAAATATTTCATGAATCCAATTTTTTACCGCTCAATTGAATTATGAATTACTCAGAAGATATCAACGAAAATTTGTCAAGTATGCTTTAAAAAAAATGGAATCCACTATTGTCAATATTGTATAACACTTTAACAAGTATTCTGTATCATGATTTGCATACAATAATTGAGACATTACGTGATTTTATATACCTTTCTCAAATTCCTTTTGGCCAAGATCAAACGGTATACGCTGACGGGCACCATTATAAATATATTAAGAATATCGAATAGTACCTTCTTTTTTAAAAAAACTACAACAAAATTACATCTTATAAGATTTGAACGCTAAACGTATCATCACATAAAATTCAATTGTTTACCTATTATCAAATCCGTCTTTGTTTATTTTATTTTTATTTGACTAACATCGTGAAAGTTTCAACCTCATTCAATTCATTGTTTAACTATATATAAACATTTCAGTAATTCAATAACTTAGTTTAACCTCAATCAATATTTAACTTAACTTCCTTGTCAATTGTTGTTTTATTTATTCCGTATTTGTTACTTTTATGGCAAGAAACACAGTATTGGGTACATATAACCATGCATTAGCTGGAGTTGTTCCACATATATTAGGCTATTAGCTGGACCTAGTAGACTCCTGACTAGGATTACTAACGTTATTCGCTTTATTTCAATTTCTGAAATTTCTCCAATTTCTAAGTATAATTTGTCACTTTATTCACTATTAACATTAATTTAATTTCACGAGTTAATCGAATAAACTAATAAAAAAGTTTTTTGTTAGTGATTTAAAGATCATCGATTCGAAATTCATCTCCTCCCTAATTATCAAAAAAAGAAAAAATAATAATTTAATTCGACGAAATACATGAACCTGAAAAACCAATTTCGATGATATGAAGATTTTTTTGTACTTCACTGTCTTACCAAGTTCACACATTATATAGATCAATGAACTTGCATTGTAGTATCATATCAAGAGATTTTTACTAAAAGCTTTTTATGTTCGATTTTGTTACAAATTTTAGATGATGTAGTGAACTTCATGAAATAGATGGAGCTAGTTATTGTAGGCTTAAACGTCCTACTTTTGAATTAAGATTTCTTAAATCAATTTAAACATTATAAAATTTAAGGGCTTTTAACAAACTCTGGAGGTGGGAACTCTCAAAACCAAAAATAGTTTTTCAGTTAAGTTAATTTACCAAGAAGATTAAAATCTATTATAAATATTATCCAAAGCATTTCAGTAGATATGGCAGGATTTTGCAGCTTCAACCCCAAACTTAAATGTCATTTCTTAACATACATTTTTGTACAATGAAGAAACAACACTATGTTAAGAGTCTGAAAGCCCCTAATTTTTGCTATGATACATTAATGAATGGACAATTGAAAATACTATTTCAGAAGTGTAATTCTATATTTTGCATGTTGATATAGAAATGGATGCCAATATATTATCTTGGACCAGAGAGTTCCATGGCTTGTGCTAGTAAGGAAGAATCATCTGTGAGGTCAGAAAATCGCTCGGACGAGGAGAGTTCTTGAGCTCTAAACTTGGAAGCATCTATTCTTTGAGATGCTTCCCATCTTTCAGCTAGGCCATCGCCTTCTAGCATACGAACCACTTCTGACATTTTCGGTCTGAAGCCGGGGAGATATTGAGTACACAACAGTGCCACTTGAACCATTTCCTCTAATTCGATCGGATCATAGTCATTCTTGAGATCTTTGTCTACAAGCACATCAAGTTGCTTCTCCTGGTGAATTTTTCTTACCTGCATTGTGTTGGAAAACTAAGTGTTACCCTTCATAATATGGATATTACTGTATTGGATATAGTTAAGTTTATAGATATAAGGGGATTTTGCTTTTACCCAGTCCAGCATTGCTCCTTTCTGATTTGCTGCTTTGCCAAATTCGATGGCTCTCTGACCGGTGATCAATTCAAGCAAAAGGACGCCAAATCCAAACACGTCTGTCTTCTCAGATGATTGTCCGGTTGATAGATATTCAGGGGCGATATGTCCCACTGTACCTCTTACTGCTGTAGTAACATGTGAATCTTGATGATCCAACAGCTTTGCTAACCCAAAATCTCCAACCACTGCCTCACAATACTCATCAAGCAATATATTTGCAGCTTTCACATCTCTGTGAATTATCTTTGGATCACATTGTTCATGAAGATATAATAGTCCTCTGGCTGTTCCCAAAGCAATTCGCTTCCTTGAAGTCCAGTCTAGAACTGGTTTTACTGTTACTTAATCGATAAAAAGCTCAGTCTCCGAGTACAGGAAAGAAAAAGTACTGGAATTGTTAACTGATGAACAATGTGATTAATTACCTTTGAGGCGTGAAGCAACACTTCCATTTGACATGAATGGATAAACCAAGATCCGTTCTGTGGAGGTCATACAGAATCCATATAGTCTTAGAAGGTGTCTGTGCACAGCCAAACTGATCATCTCAATCTCTATCTGGAATTGTTTATCACCTCCAGCTGCACTGCCATCATTTAACCTCTTTACCGCGACAGCAGTTCCATCGCGGAGATTACCTTTATAGACGTGTCCAAATCCACCTTTGCCTAAAAGATTTTTACTGCTGAAGTTGTTGGTTGCTACCTGAAGTTCTCTGAAGTCACATCTCCTCAAATTACCAAGGGAAACTTCTTCATGGTGCTCATCTGGTTTTGCGAAAAAATGCATATTAAAAGCTACATTGTATTTCAAAAATTGATCATTTTTCTCTTTTCTTGATGAATAAACTTGAAGTTCTAAGCACTTAGCCACTTATTCAAACCTTTTTGATCAAATGGCAGCTGATTCTTGTTCCTTTGTCTGGACCATAGAAAAAGACCAATTCCAAGGATGAGCAATGAGATGCTCACTATGCTTGAACCAAACGCAATAACGAGTTTGTGGCTTTTCAAAGTCCTGGAGGGCAAACCATCTACATAAAAGATGCTTATTAAGAGGGTAACTAGAATTTTGCAATAGAAAGAATATTTTGTCCACATAAGTAGTTAACTTGTAAAATCGAATATGATTAAAAAAATATGGAAAATATAGCCAATTTTATTCTAAAATGAACTGAAACTGTAACCCAGAGTAATCATCAAACACCTTTCTAAAGTTCATTATACTTTTGTTATAAACATAACTTCATTTTCAAAATCTTGAATTTCAAGTCCAATGAGTGTCAAATTCACCAGCGATCATCAACGATCGTATTGAAACTTTGGCGATACTAGGAAGCAAATTCACCTAGTCTTTCACCTATTATCGGATACTAAAACAGAGGTATAATCTTTATATCGACGTTTCTATACCTTGTGAAGTGTTCAACGCCATAGACATAGGCATCAATGCCATCCCACTGCATTCTGGCTCCTTTCCTGTTGGGCATACCATAGGATTGCCGAGAATGCTGCAATAAGCAATGCAATAACACGAAACATACGACTTCAGTACACATGCCTAATTAATCCAATGAAAGACAAAACATTAAATCACCAGTTAAACTTACTTGAATGATTTTGAAGCCAACCTTGGCAAAGGTCCACTCAAATTGTTGAAAGACAAGTCCCTAAAAAACAGTGGTTACAGATTTATTAAAAAGAAAAAGCGATTACAAACCAAGTTGCATTTTCAAAAACCACCAGTATTAGCCTTATGGGCACATGATATTACTCGCAATGACGAGGTTATGGATTCGAGTACTTGCAATGGTACGGCCGAATTTAAAAAAAAAAAATGAGAGTTGCATTTCCAATGAGTGATATCTTACAATAGAGTTAGCTGAGTCATATTGGCTACTTCCCTTGGAACTTTTCCAGTGAAACTATTGTTATTGAGCCTCCTAAAGGAAAAATAAATAAATCTCATTACGTTCATTAGATAAATGCAAGCTTAAAGTAAAATTGAGACATTTTTTGTCAAGTATTGATCAAGATTCTTACATATACTGAAGATTCTTCAGGAATCCTAAAGAAGAAGGAATTTCACCAGTGAAGTGATTACTAGAGAGGTCAAGAGTCTGGAGTTTTGAGAGCTGCCACAGTTTTGAAGGGATTGGTCCACTTATATTATTATTCTGCAAAAGTCTACCAAAAATGTATAATCTATTAGGCACATACATAAGAAATATCTAAATTTCAAGAAACATTAACAAAGGTTCTTGTACTCACATTATCTGAAGATTTGTTAAATTTGCTATGCTTTGAGAAAGAGTTCCAGATAAATTCTGACTTGGAGTCCCCCTGAACAATAACTTAATGCATTAGTCACACATTAATACTGAGTAATATTTTCTTACAATTTTATGAAAAATATTCCTTTTGACATTTTTTTCCTGTAAATTCTGCATTCATTTCATAGATACTGAGTAATAACTGAGGCCCCGGGTTCGACTTCTTACAATGAAAAAGAATCAAATTTTATGAAGAAAAATAAAATAGATATTGAGTAATAAAACTTACAAGCCAATAACTAGACCTTCAGCAGAACAAGTGACCATAGTCCAACTACATGGATCAACAGAATCTCCATCCCAATTTTCAAGAACTCCATGAGGATCCTCTAATGAAGCCTTTATGCCCATTAAAGCTTGCACTGAAGAAAAGCACACTCACATTAGACAAAAGCTTTCTAACTTCAATTCTCAAAACTTCTAATTTAGACAGTGAGGAACCATGATTTCTATATAGTAATAAATATGAGAAAATTTAGGAAGCGAACCAAATAATTTTAGGAAAATGTATACTTTTTCATAATAAACGTTTATTTTTCGAAAAATTAGCAACGACGACCCTTGGCCTTCCTAGTTCCATAACAGTTTAGAAGGTAAAATGTTCATTTCTATGATGCAATATGAAATTCTTCTTACAATCTTACCTTCATAATTTACACCTTTAGGAGAGAGCAAACCCATCACAGAGGTCCAACAACCCAAGAAGAGTGTGAAGAAATAAAACGTAAGACATATTCTGCTTATCTTCATTAAACACTAATGATGAAAAAACAGATAACTGATTTATGGCAGTTGAAAAAATATGCTGTTTTTCTTGAATAGTCCTCAAAATGCAATTTTTAGCATTTGGGTTTTGCAAAAATCTGCAGATTGGAACTCAAACACTAGATTTCTATTAACCCAACAAATCATTCAACTCTAGTCTTTTACCAGACCAAAAAAAAAGCAAATGAGTCCTTGTATAAAGCAAAGTAGCATGCCTATCACTAGGGGTCACAAACTTTTCTAGAGAATAGAATATTTTTTTGGCATGCAACTTGAATGAATACAAATATTCACCCAAAATGGTTCAATAATATTTTTAGATTATATTTGAGGAGTTGATTAAAACATGAACCAAAATCTAACATATTGCCCACACATAATAGAGCCAAGATATTTCATTGGTAGAATGTCATGTCACTAGTGTTGTTATCAACCGAATCCAGAGTTTGGTTCCAGGGGCACCAAACTATCTGATCGAGTAAATAGTTTATCAAGTTGGGTAATTATTTGGTTGTTGTAGGTGTCAAATAATTTTTTTAATTCAATCCAACTCGGATATCAGTTGAGGGGGTAACGAGTCGGATTATTATGATGAGTATTGAGCTGGTAATAGACTATCCGGTCAATTGGTAGATAAAAATATATAAAAAGCTACAACGAGTCTTATTTTATCTGATATCTTGTGCATGTAGTTTACCGATTTGGATAATTAATCGGTTGTTTTCGAACAATATCTTTAACTGACTTCGATTCGATAATTAGTTGAATGGGGTAACCGAATATGCAGCGGATACCGATTAGTCCATCCGCGGATAGCTAGCTATACATGTCACTAATAATGGCTTAGTCCGCTTAGATATGTACAGTACTATAAACTTGTCATTATGCATATGAATTTTGTGGCATTTTATGATTTTTCCTAGCTTGGATCATAAGAGCTAGTAGATTCCTAGTAATTAAAGGTGATCATGTAACAATTACCAAGGGTGGTATTTTTGGGTATCTAGATTTGGTGATAAGTGATAACATCCCACTCCATTTAAAAATGATCATGAAACAATTACCTAGGGTGGTCTTGTGGGAATTTAGATTTAGTAGGGAGGGAATCCAACATTCTCTGAGATAAGCCATTCAATAAAGTCCTAAAATGCAGCAACTTTAAAGAACACAAGAATGTGAGAATCTCGAGGCAAATGGCATGGGATGAGATGAGCATATTTTGATTACCAATTCAATTTCATGGGCAGGCACAATTAAATTAAAAACACACTTTAACATTATAATTTTTTCCTAATGTTCACATATCATCAAAATAAATAATTGGAGTCTACCATGATTCTATGAACACTATTATATTTAAGTGAATCCCACAAAATTATTGTTATTGTTGTCTACACGAATTTAAATATAAACCATAATAATGATTATTGAACCGTTTTTAATTATGGTGTTTATTCTGGTCCTTCTTTTCCCAGTGTTATCTGTTCTTTTACTTTTTTAAAGTGATGAAAGTTGGATGAGGTTCTTTGATTCCATAAGTTTGTGCTGCAACTTCTCTCAACTTTTCCATAAGGCCGTGATTCAATTTGCCCGCCTTCAAATTAGGACGAGGACCACTTTCTATTGCTTACTATGATGAGATTATATTGTTTAGAATTTATAATTATTGGAGGGTCCAATTGATTGCAGAAATAAATTCAAATGGAACTCAAAATTGGATTTCTTACAATAAACAAAGATGAGTGTAATACGCTTCACCTGCTATCAAGATTACATATTCAAGTAATCCATATGCCACTCCTGCATTCAAGTAATCCATATGCCACTCACTTAACGCAATAGGCTTGAGTGGTATTCGGCGCGAGCATACAATAGAATATATTATATATCTTGGAGTTTAGATGCAGCGTGATATTGGTGACTTCAAACACCACGTCATGGGATTTCAGAGGCGGTTGCATTGGTGCAGGTATATGTCAGAGGCGAAAATGGTGATTAAATGCGTCGAGGAATTCGGAAAGCCAGGAGCCGGTGTTATGTTCAACAGCTGGATTTTAACTTGATTTATAATGAAAAAACATAACACGTCATGATTTCTCATACTAGATAACATTTTTATATATATTTGAAACTCACCTTATAATTAAATTTAATGGCTTAGAACTTGATTTAACCAAATATAATGGTTGATACAAATACTTATATTACTAGTACTCATTAGTGTTTAGAATTGCGTTATAAATACAACCGCTACTAATGATGATTTATGAGAAAAAAGTGTTCAAATTCTGTTAATAATAATGCACACATTCTTGTTTTTGCGCCTCTTTCTCATTATTCATTCCACGAACGGAATCGTTTTTGTTTTATGGGGATATTCTTTGCATCGATTTAAATTATTCCTATACCGATTAGGATAATTACGTCCTTTCTATATACTGTAAAATTAGGGCAAATTCATTTCACCTCATCTCTTAGAATTATCTTAAAATGACCCTCAAATCTTAAATTATTCATCATATAGATCTTTTATCACAAAAATAATAAAGAGAAATAGAGAACCATCTTATTATATGGAATAATTTACGAAAAATTATTCTTCATCATATAGATCTTTTTATCACAAAAATAATAAAGAGAAATGAAAACCATTTTATTATATGTAAATAATTTCTGGCTTATTCTTCATCATATAGATCTTTTATCACAAAATAATAAAGAGAAATGAGAACCATCTTATTATATGGAATAATTTCTGAAAGCACCATGAAATTAATAATCCGAAATAAGGAAGTAAGTCTGCCCATGCTTCACTTTCAACTTAAATGTGTGTGCAAGAAAAAGAAGAAGAAAAAATACTTTCTTTTTTGAATCATTGGGAGTGAAGTATATAAATAATGGTATAGGCTTCTAAGAGATTTGGACCGCCAGTTGTTTGTAAATCTTGGTTGATAATGGCTTCTGTATCTGCATTAAACCATTCTCCTATAAAACAAATTCTTATCATATGTTTATGAATCTGCTATAGAATTTTTGGGTTTTTAATAAATTATTGGTTATAGACCTATAGTTAATTTATCAAAGTGTGTGACAAATGGCAAGACTGCGAGAGTTGTTGCATTCTATATGTGAGGATAAAAGACCAGGGAGGGTTTGAAGATAACGAAATATATCGTTACGTCGTTGACGAATGTATTAAGCTGCTTAGGGAAGTTGATGGTCTTTAGTGTAAATGGTTGTCTTGTATTTTTCTGTTGTGTTTATTGAATTCTTAATTCTTGTTTAAGTTTGTTTTAGTTTACATTTCAGATTTTAGAAGGATTTGCTTCAATTGGTGGATTTTTGTGTTATTATTTTGGTAATGGCAACTGAGTATTTGGTTCACTTGTTTATGGTTACTCGTGACATAAATTTTTTGAATTGCCTTTTGTGTTCATATGATGTTCTTCTAGATTAATTATGTTGTCCTTCATTGATACAGAATAGTGGTTTGTTTACTGTGGTCTGGGCATATATTTGTCTGGCTTGCTAGCCGGGACATATATCACGCATCGAACCTCGCTTCTTGGATGCGTATAATGGCTTGTCTTGAGCCTAAATAGAGGGCATATATGACATATGCGAGCTTTGTAAAATAAATACACTACGCATGCGAGACCGTATTGGGGGCATATATGACATACACGTCACTCTTGGGTTCAGCCTTTTTTTGTATTCTTTTCACAATTGAATAAAATGGTATTAGTAACTTTCCTTTATAAATTTAACGCAGTTAAACGATGATGGTAAATTTCATGAGATGTTATGCATACGACTTTATCGTAATGGTCTCACTTTTATATGCTATGACATATGATATAACGAACTTGATGGTGATATGATGATTGTGTAACTTCTTGAGGATCGTGAAATTTTCGTAAACTTATTTAGATTAATTTAATAACATCAAATAACGTAGACGCAAACATCATGACATAATGTAACTATCTTTATCACACGATTTATTATAATATGTAGTTTATATTGTGCATGTGTCGAATATCTTTGGATTCGAAACAAGACATCCATTTATGCATGGGGTATAACGGAGGCATATATATTGCGTACTCTTGGTTCAACTTTTTTTGTATTCTTTTCACAATTGAATGAAATGGTATTAGTAACTTTACTTTATAAATTTAACATAGTTAAACGATGATGGTAAATTTCATGAGATGTTATACATACGACTTTATAGTAATGGTCTCACTTCTATATGTTATGACATGATATAAAACGATCTTGGTGGTGATAGGATGATTGTGTAACTTGTTGAGGATCATCAAATTTTCATGAAGGGGCTAGATTAATTTAATAACATCAATAACATGGACCTAAACATCCTTAAGCATAATGTAACTATCTCTTTATCACTCCATTTATTATAATATGTAGTTTATATTGTGCATGTGTCGAATATGCAGTTTCAAAAAGCAAGACATCCTTATACATGCGGTGGCATGCTGAGGCCATCACATGTATGCTCTTGAGTTCGACTTTTTTTTGTATTGTTTTCGCGGATTATGAGTAGAGCGTGGTTGAATGCGAATAACCAAAAAGCGTATTAAAGAGATCTTGAGACTCTTTTTTGCCCACTCCTCAACCTTATCTTTAAATTCGAATGTTTACCGTTGTCATGAAATGGCATGTAGTCTTAAGAACAACCGTTGAAATCTTTCATCCTACATATGTAACATAATGTTAAGTAATAATAATAAAAGTATGTTAAATGCGCCTCTGAAGTAATGAAAATCTTGGGCCCGACATAAGACATATGCCTTGATTTGAAGGAGGCATACCACTTATGTCAATCTCAAATATGCATATGGTCGAGCTATGAATTCGTATCTAATGTTGTGCATCATATGGGAAGCAGGCTGACGTATGTTTCGTATCTTTCTGCACCAGCCTTGCGTATTTCTAATATGCAGAACAAGTTTTTTTTCTCTGATAAATTAGAATTTAAGGTACAAAAATTACTCAAAAATTAGAATAAATACTCGATTATTCAAAAATCCATATATTTTAACACTAATATTTGCTAGCCAATGCTAAGTACGTTATAATCATATACAAGAATAATTTTGTTGTAGCTTAATCGATTAAAATATTCTTTGCTAGGTTACTTTTTCATCAAAAATGAAAGAAAGCTTTTAAAAAGGTATGAATTGCCAACACAGAACGGCATAAGCAAAAAGAAAATAGAAAGGCAAGAAACGAAAATATATAAGCAACTTTCTTTTAATATATTTGCAACTTGAAAAGAGATAATTACAAATTTAAAAGGTACAGTGATAGAAACACTTTAAATTAATAATTGCTAAGTTAAACCAAATTCTTTAAAATAATAATAAATAATTTTAGAATTCCAACATTAATAAGTCTTTAAATTAATAATACTCGATAAGAATGACAGTATTATAAATATTAATATTAAATTGCTTGAATATAAATTACGATAGTGTGTTATAGAGGCGACATATATCTTAAGCTTAAGCACAAACCTAATAAGCATGGCTGTATGTGGATCGGATTCGGGGCTACTCCAACTTCAAATACATTCTTTACATCATACTCTACGCCAGCTGGCTGATAAGGCGATAGAATTTTCGCTGGTTCTGATAACATATAGTAGTAGTTGGAATAATAATTAAAAAAAAAGCATAAATTATCGGCAAGGTCACGAGTCAAGCTGGAACTTGAACTCCCACTCCCTCAGGTGGAGAGGAAGACTTGATCAACTGGAAAAAACAAACGGGGTAGGAAGACATGCCGGAAAACCAAAACATCGTGTGGAAAGAACTTCACCGGCAAGAAAAACCACTAGCTACTAGAACCAACGAGAACAATAAGAAAACATCAACGAATATCATCATGGCTAGGAAATACTTCGGTAGAAAGAATATCATAAAAGCAGCTAAATCATCGTGATCTTCGCGGAAAAGAAAAACTATAGGCTGTCGAAGCAATTCTTTTCGAGCACTTGTCGGTTATAAGCCACCAGTAAGCGAGAATCGCTTTGCTTTTAGCTTCAAAATTAGAGACGAAAGAGAGGAGCATTGTCTTTTTTTTTTTGGGGCCGCAAATCGAAAAATAGATGCAGTGAGGCAGCGGATTCTTTTCGAAGCGCGACATAATCGAAGTAGATGGATTAAGAAAAGGTAATCGTAAAATACCATCATTTGGGAAATAAACGATATACTTTGCATATTGAACTCTTGATAAGCGTTAAATCCTCTGTAGTTATTAGTAGCACATGGCAGCGGTAACTCGGATCGTCAGGGATCTGTGAGGACATGATCTTAACCCGTAATTAGGATAGTTGTGGTATCGTCAATTAAACTAATTACTAAGATCCATCGTGATTGACACCAAAATTAATTCGGACATGACAATAGCAGAGAGAGAATAAATTGTGAAAATAAATGACCTTGAAAATTTTCTGCCGAATGTGAGGAAATTTAATGCGGCCTGGCGCTGCTTGAGGATCATTTAATAATTAGGAAGAATTGTTCTGAGCTTGAAGCATGTCTATAATCATGACGATGTCTTTAATACACTTAAATCTACAGAATAATGCAATGAATCTGCAGGAAATAAGATATACCGATTGGGTGTTTTACTGTAGATATAGAAAACCATTCTGATATCTCAGAGGCATATTTTTATTTCTCGCGTCTACCATGATTCGCCTATTTTAATATCCCACTTTTAAGTTTGGTGATATATCACATCCCTGATACTACCAACGAAAAAGGAGTATTTAGGTTTATCAAATAAACCTAAAGGAAAAATATTAATTATTTATCATAAATTAATTAACTAGAAAAGTCTCAAATATGAAACAAATCAATACCCGTGTGATGATTCGATCGTTGAATGCATTACGCTTTTAAATGCTACGCTTCTTTGTTACGATTATTTCTTAATTGATTGAAACACATAGAATAATACGAGGCTTACTGCGATAATTAGTCTTGGCATTAGCGACGAAAGATAAAGCAAGCAGTACGTATGCAAACGTCATGAAAACTTGGTCAAACTAATTGTGTCTTTTTATTTTATTTTATTTTATTTTATTTTATTTTATTTTTTATTTTTTATGCCATGGCCTTCCACTGCCGCTTCTTTAGATATTATAACTCGTGCACAAACGTTTGCTTATTGTTTTTCCCTTTGGTAGAAAATATAGGAAAAAAAAAATCAAAGATCTCACAGTACTATTATGAAGATTTGATGGAGGTGGAACTAACGATCTTCAGTACCAAGAAATATCCAGAACATCGGCGGCAAAATTTGACGATGGACTCACGACAGTCAACTCACCTTTTGCAAATCGTGAATAGGAAGAAAAAAAACCAATATTAATATCTGACTAAAGAGGAACACAAAAACAATGCGTATATTGATGAAAGGAGGAACAAAAAACGATTAAGCGAAATTAAAACCGGTGGTATTACGTAGTAGAAATTAGATGAGATGGCGAAATTTTTATTTAGTCGCCGAGAATGAATAAAAGAATTTCTCTTACAAATGATGGAATAGTAGGAAGTAATATAAAATAATACATTAAACTATCTTTTTAATTTTATTTAAGAAGTATCGAATCGATAGTAGATAAAGAATGACCGAGTAATATAAAATAATACATTAAGCTATTATAAATTGTTTGTTAATAAAATCTGATATTATTAATACATTTATAAAAGGAGGGCGTCGGGTAAAATATTAGAATGCGTATTATCTTGGATGTTCACTACAGGTACAATACATAAATATGTGTATTGTTATTATTATTCAGCGATTCATGTATAAAATTCTCCCTCATATTTTATCATATTAGATAAATTAATAACTCTATAAATTAATAAATTTCAATGGTCCTAATATTATTAATTTATAGAGTCTTTACTGGGAAAACAAGCTTTAAAGTTTCACTGTTTTCTTATTTCTTTTCCATCAAAATCCAAATATGACGTTAGAGGAAAATAAAGAAGGAAAAAGTAAAAGCATATGGATATATACTTTAATTAGTTGATCGTGCACTTGCAATTATTCTCTACAAGCTGCATCTACAAGCATTTGGTGCTTTAACTAATTCTCTACTTATCAGTTATCACAATGGTGCCTTGGATAATCATGTCTTTGTATTTAATTTTTGTCATGTCATTCCATTTTCATCAATTATTACCATAAGACTGTTTAGCTTTGACGTATTACCACAATGAAGAAATTGCCGAAATGATCCCAATAATGACATCAAATTGTATTTTAGTGCGATAGTGTTCTGTAGCGGTTTAATGCTCGAAGTAAGTGGTATGAAATTTGCATTTACTGTCACATTAACGTTCAGTTAAATATAAACGTCACGAGATTAAGCGGTAGTTAGTTTGGGGGCCAAAGTGTAAATTACAATGCGAAACTACCCGAGCCGACGTCTGGCTTTAAGTGGTAAGAGTTGAGCTTGTCAGTTTGAGGATCGAAATCTGGCCTTTTTAATTTCACGGGGGAGGCTAAGCTAACTACAGTGGCAATTTATTGGGGGCCAAAGTCACGGCGCTGTCTTGCATTAGAGTGAAGCCAAGCTAGCTACGGTAGCCTTATTTATTAAAAGGCAATGTAATTTGAAGGTGTGGAGATCGTTTAGGCAATTATCTCTAAAAATTTTAAATTTGAAACTTAGTCTCCAAAATAAAATATCAATTAATAATAATTAAATAATTATGAGTTGAGTTTTTCTAATATAGACCCTAAGACACATAATAATAACACAAATGCACAATGTTCTTATAAAATTGCTCATTCAAATGGAAACTGTTTTTGTGGAGTGTTTGTTACAAAAATGACCCTCACATATTGCAATAAGAAAAGTAATGAAAGCAGATTTTTGCGGAGCATGCTATTTATATTGTTTGAATAAATTTCGTCAAAATAAGAGGGAAAGTTGAAAATCAAAGATTTAATATTCGAATCTGGGAGGCATCTAGCAATTTATTACAGTATTATTTATTTTTTTGCCTAATTTTATAAAAGATCGTCATTTTACTTTTTTAATTGTCAAACTTAATAATTTTTGTTGTATTAATTATATTGATTAATTTTAATGGAATTACTGCTGATTACGTTTGTTGATTAAAGTTACTTGAACTTTCGAATTAAATTGAGTCGGGAGAAAATAATAGGGTTCGGGATTCGAGGACACGATATTAATTTTAAGGTTAAAATTGGGTATTACGTTAAATAAGCGCAATTTTAAGCGCATAATAGGAGTTAAGATACGAGGGCTTAAATTATAGAGCGAGGAAATGTCGAGTGTCATGAAGTCATTTTTTACCTAAAACCCTCGAAAAGCGCCTCTCCCTTATTAACGGAGAAATAAGCCATACAAAATATCAATGATTAAAGACATCTTTGTAAAATCAATGATCGAAGATCGTAGTAAAATGCGAAAATGAGCAGATGCGTCGAAGCAGGGCAGAAAGCCTATAAATACCTCCGTATTTTTAAAATAATTCATAAGTGTAAATGGGACAAAGAAATTTGAAATGAGCTAAAGAGAAAGCTACGAAAAAAGGATGAGCAAAAATCGCAGAAACGTCTCAAGCTTGAAGATTCAAAGGAAAAGTGTTAGAGGGCGTCCGACCAATCAGAAAGGCGAATGATCCAGAAACAGGCAAAGCGAACAACCCACGACTCCGACAAAGTGGCTTCTCGTTCCCAATAATTGCGAAACGTTCTTTAAGGCGCAAGCTGTCGAATCCAGGAGATGATCGAGTTGTTGGAAACTCTCGTTGACATCAAATAGGGCGCTGGAACATGCAGGAGAAAAGGTGGGCCGTCCAGTGATGAAGCTGAGCTGCCCCACTCCAAATCCCAAATTGATAAAGTATGTTGACTCTTGCTCACCCATCCGACATCAGGAGAGGTGCAGAACCACTATTTGTTGAAGGAACCTGTAAACCACACGAAGCTATAAAGGTTTATCGAAAGTCATCCTATATATATCGATAGGATTCAGGCCGGCCCAGAGATATCGAAGTCGAAGGGTCAGCGTCAGGCCGGCCCGCTTTATCGAGTCAAAGGCGCCCAATGCGAGTAGCCCGCTTGTCCCAGCAGCGGAGAGGATCAGTCCTACCATCCGGCCGAATCTCGAGGATCGAGTCGAGACAACGATCAAGTCACAGATAGCCACTTTCGGGATCGAGGCTACGCCCCAGGTTTGGACCATATCCAAAGTCAAGACCAAATCTTGCCCCAGGAACCATATCTATGACACGTATCCAAATCAAGACCCAAGTTCACCGCTTGACTCGAGTCCATGCAGTGATGTCACATAGGCGTCAGCATATACGGAGATTACTAGGCCGATGAGTCGAACCACGTCTGTTTGATAAAAATTCTTTGTACCTTGAAAGATTTCCCCAAAGGGGTTTTATTATTCAGACCGCACACTAAATAATAAATTTTTCTTCCTTGATGCAAATCTTATGCATGATGGGACTATCTACCTACTCATAAGTAAACTCGACTGGGAAAGCCGCCCCAGAGATGAACAGGTTGAGGTCTCGATTTGACATACTCTTAGGAGCCTTAGAAGCAACGTGGATCGCTGCCAGTGATCGACCGAGGCGCTACTTGTCTTTGTGGGCCGACGTGTCCCAATTATTAGAAAGGACATTAAATACTTGAAGGCTCGAAACACACTGCAGGGTGGTAAATGCAGCTATATAGCTGAGTAGTTCTTGACTTATCAGGTAAGGAAATAAGCCAATTCGGGATATGGATGTATGGAGACCGAAGATTCCTACATATAGGTCATGATGACATGATCATACCGTAGAAAGAGCGGATAGCCTTTCTAACAAGATGATAGTGGAAGGCATGGCTAAGCATGCGATCGGGGAAGAGTCTATCTCTTTGCTTAGTAGAGAGTACTTGACCATGAGCACCGAATGCAAGCTATAGAAGCCCGACCTGGGATCGCGCCTCCTCGAGAGGTGCCCAGGTACTCGAAACCGAGAACCCCTCTACCGGGATTGAAATCGTCCAGCTGGACGATAACAAGGAGTTGTGAAGACTCCGTAAATCTCGGCTAATGGAACTATACCGGTTCTTTCGACTAAGAAGAATTCATATTTGGGGCAATCAAAGGCGCTTTGAGAGGAAGCAGGTGGCATGACTACATGTGAGAGCCTATAACTCCCGTAGATAGGATGAGGAATGCCTCGGGGGTTATCGACCCCAAAGTTTGACGGTTTGATGGCGTTGGGAACCCCAAGCAGCACATCGCCCACTTCATAGAAATATGCAACAATAACTGGAGCAGTGGGGGCCTAGTGGTCCCGAAGCCAGTTCGTCGCTCGTGAAAGGGAAACTCCTTCGAGTGGTATACCGAACTAGAATCGGAACTCCTGTTGTTGGGCGCATTTGGAGAGTGAGTTCTACTTTAGTTTCTTCGCTTGAGAAGGGCCCGGTTAGCGTAAGCTGAGCTGTGGAACTAAGCAACATCAACAAGAACAGCTCGGCTGACTCACGTCAAGGCGGGTGGAGAGAGCATGCCTCGAAGTGCAAAAACCCAATACCGGGAAATCCTCCGCTTCTCGGCGTGTGCATCTGAGGATCTGTCGGTTCTGATACATCTGCGGGGGATCTTGTCGAACGCGAGCATCTATCTACTAGAGCACACGATATGGTGACTCTGACAGCCAATGAGGGCGAGGCGCCCGAGCTGCGGCGGCCACCGCCTGAGGCCAAGTACGAGGCAAAGAAGCCAAGAGAAGCATCCAAGATAGAGAAAGAAGGATGCCCCACGTCTTTATAACCAAATCCTTGATTCTCTTTCAAGACTAAGAGAACAGAAGGAGGACTTAACCTTGGAGACAGCAAGCGTCTCACATTGAAGGAAATGCAGGCTAAAGAGTACCCCTTCTTCGAGTCTGACATACCTGGGATGTTTGAGGAGCTGCTCAAGGAAAAACTAATCAAACTACGCGAGCCTAAGTACCTTTGGGTACTGGGATATCCAATAGAGAAGTGTTTCGTCTTCAAGGAAAAGGTCATAGACCTCGCTACTTGAGCATCTTCTTTGGAAGAGGACAAAGTCTCCATGACACAAACCCTCGCTATTCTCAAAGGCCCAGAAGCGAAAGTGCGAGATGATTTTTGGAGAAGCAATTTGGAACCTAGGATAGGCCCCGGGAGATTACCGAGCGACTTGGAGCGAAGACATAGAGGTGTATGCAGAAGTATATCACGTGAGGTTGAAGGAGTACCCAAGAGGCGGAGGAAACTGACCTCGAGGCGCCCAGTGACCAGAGGTCACCGAGGCTTCACGGTCGCCTTCACGGGGCCGAACTTGTGCTAGAAGAAGAGCGGTGACCCATGACCTCCCTTCTATATATCCGGATATCTACGTGATGTCAAGATGAGCAAAATGCTAGTGGATGGAGGATCACGTAAATTGAACATTACACTTTCTCGCGTACTTAAGTTGTTAGACATCTTTCTGAGAAGACTGCCCATTGTTGAACTTCGTTAATGGCGATCTGAGGAAAACCCCGAC
Source organism: Lithospermum erythrorhizon (assembly GCA_019722365.1). Classification (NCBI taxonomy): domain Eukaryota; kingdom Viridiplantae; phylum Streptophyta; class Magnoliopsida; order Boraginales; family Boraginaceae; genus Lithospermum; species Lithospermum erythrorhizon. The sequence goes on along the minus strand of JADFUC010000923.1, from coordinate 14,842 downwards.
CAAGGAGGACAACGAGAAATGGGTAAGGTATCCATCCGCTTTTGGTGATAAGTGGAACAACGTCGTGGTTCGCGTGATCGACTCAGTATTACATAGCATTACTATTGGGAAGACCATGGATCAGCGTCAGCGATGTAGTTCCTTGATCACACGCCGATGCTTGAATTGCGCAAGGATGACATGGAAGGGACGTCCAGCGGGGCGAGAACCCGTTCACCCATTTGAAGGCGTGGCTTTGTTGATGCGAGTTACATCAAAGGAAGAGGGGACGGACCCAGTTGCGGCTGAGAAGGCCGAGGCGCCTAAGGCAAACTTCATCCCAAGCACTTCACAGTAAATAAGAAGAAGTTGTTGAAGCACTTAAAGGGGGTGACTACGCGACTCGGCCGAAAGGTGGCGTCAACGACACTCGAGAGGCCATTGACTCCGGTGTGAGGGACCAAAGATGGGAACATGGGAAGGCGAATCAGGCTTATGACCTCTGAGTCGATGCGGGGTTGCGATCCTGAAGCCTTGACTATATGGCGGTCAACACCGAAGTCCAAAGCATGGCACGAATGAGATTTCGAGAGGCTACAGGTCTGAGGCTACTCCGGCTGAGAGCTCCCGGTCATTAAGATAAACCTCGATGTCACCGTTGTGCGTTCTCGTAAAAAACGTGGTTTGACCCCATTTGCTATAGAACTGAGGAGCAAATGCCTTATCAACAAAAATCAACTTCTCGAAAGTGGAAGCGAGTACGTGGGTGTACCCGAGGCAGCGAGAGAAAAGAGAAGGACAAAAACAAACATGAGAATTTCATTGGCTGTAATCGACCACTACCAGTAGATACCCATCTGGCCCGATGAAGAGTGGATTCCCGAAACACCTGGCGGTCGAGAGAAAGCGGACTCCTGGGTGCACATAACCATAGCCGGGGAGTTATCACGAGAAGGCCTTGATTGATTCGCCCCGGGGTTAGAGAGGAGCAAGGGGTTAAAACCACGATTGATGAATTAAAGTGGCCTAGGCATTATAGAGCATCCACGCCCTCCCTGCGTTAGTGCCCTCACAACTCCGGTGAAGAGGCAAAATCATTGCTACGCTCGCGAATTCGAGGCGTATTTGCGGACATACCGCGAAATGCGAGGCTTCGATCAGAAGGTGTGATGCTTGCGCTACAACCATGAAGAAATTTGGGGCCGGTCAACGAGGGACATGAAGATTCGACCAAAACTTGTGTCCCGTTCATGAAGTAGAAGTCGATAAATTTGATTATTGTAGAGTTAAATATCTGAAGTGTTGTACCCCATTTATCGGACATTGTCGGTCTGAAAAATGGTCGGAATCGAGATTGTGTGGATTTCGAGGGGACTTGAATCATGCGTATCCAAAAGATGACTTTCCCGGCTCCCATTACCGGGGAACTTCATGATAAAGCCTTATGACCACGGGGCAGCTGAAGCATTAACGTTCATGGAAATGTCGGGGTATAACAGAATCGTGATGGCTCATTAGATGAAGAACTATGACGCCGGGCTTTCCCGAGGGGTATCTTGCTATGCGGAGTCGTGCTATTCGGATTTAAAGAGATGTGTGGGAGACAGCATGCTTGAGGGCTATCACGAGGAAGATATTGACCCTGACGTCTTTGCATAAAAATATTGAATGTTACGTAGGCGATACGTAGTCGGAATCACTTAAAAGAAAATCATCCCAGGCCAAAGGGGATTTTGTTCGAGAGCGACTCGGGAAATCTGAGTTGAAGATGAACCTGCCGAATGTTAAATTCAGGTCGCCTCGGAGAAGTTCTTGGGTTTCGTTTATGCGATATGGCGGCATTGAAATTGAGCAGAGCAAAAGGCCAATGAAAATAATTCCTTGATACGGTGCCTCGAAATCTGCGCGTGAGCTTAAAAGCCCCTCTGAGGGGAAATTGGTATATACGGCCGATTCATATCCAAAGCGTTGTAGGAAAGTGCCAACGCTTGGTAGTTGATAAGAAAGGCGCCACATATACGGGATCTTTGCTGTTCATGACTTTGAAAATGTCAAATGCACACGTAGGCGAGACCGTCATCAAAAATGGAGGCCCTTTATGCCTAGATATAAAAAATGAGGCCACTTTTTTATTAAATTTATTAATAATATATATTTTTATAATAAAAACTAAATAAACATATAAAATATACAAATCAGTTTCATTTAATAAATTATTCCAAGCATTCATTGAAAATGTTGCAAAAAAAAGTCTCTGTCTTTCTTTTCTATTCCATCCGTTTGTTTTTAGTTGTTATTTTAGTCATTTGCACATAAATTAAGAAAAAATATTTAAAAAAATACATTAAAAATATATAATGATAATTAATTGGAACTTTATACTAGTTGTTTGATAATTTAAAAAATAAAGCGTAATAAAAAGTGTGAAAATGTAAAAGTTTAATTTATTATCTTTAAAGCGACGATTAAAAAAAGAGGTAAATATTTTTTTAAAAGTGGGCCCTTTTTGAAGTGGTCCTATGCACGTACAGATAAGCTTTTGATCACCGGGCTTTGTCATGAGCACAGCCGGTGATAGCGCGCCCCGTCGAGGCCGAGCCGCTGAATTCTTTTATGTAGCGACGAAAAGAACAACCCGGTAGAACGCCTCACCCAGACAAGAGAATGAAAGAAGGAAAGGAAAATGCACTCACACTATCTTAAGCGGGAAAGTGACTCGAATGGTAGAAATATACACACCTGCTCGAGAAAACGTGCTTGAGTAGCCGTATCCGCCATACAGAAGTTAAAAACGCTACTTCCGGGCTTCATCTTTGTTCGGTTGATCTCAAAAGCAAAGTCCAATCGAAATGCGTGATGTTAAAGCCGGTCGAGAGATCATCATGTGCCCGCGAAGGCTACATCGAAAGGCGAGGAGTGCTTGCGAATTTTCTAGCGGATCATCCTACTACCACGACAAAGAAAGTGGGTACTTTCTGACGAACTCCCGAATAAAGATGTCATAAACTTCGTTCGCGTCACGGAACACGTTCGTCCTAAAACTTGACGTCATGGAGCATTAAACTCGTAGGGAATGGACATGGTCGGACCAATGCGAGTTAGCGAAGGACACGTCTACATGCTTTCTTGTTAAGGACTCACTTTCTCAGTGGGCGAGCGATCCCGTTGTTAGTGGGAGAAGAAGAAGTTGCCGACTTCATCAAATCCATATAAATCTGCTCGGTATGGGGTGCCCAGGTACATTATCACGGACAATGGGAAGTCGTTCGATAATAAAATAATAACTGACATGTGTGTCAAATTCAAATTCAAGAAATATCACTCATCCGTGTATTACCCTTTGAAACCAACGGTTGCCGCGGAACCTTTTCCCAATGAGGCTACTGCGATATCGCGAAAAGGTAGTGAATAAGTCAAAGAAGAACTGGCATGAGGAGATAGAAGAGGCACTATGGGCATATAAAACAACACATAGAGCAGCCTACCTTGAGCCCTACTGATAAGTGTTGTTAGTCTGCGGTCGAAGGCTGTCCTCTCTTAGAAGTGAAAATCCCGTCACTAAGAGTGGCAGTGAAAGGAGTTCTGAGAATAAGCCGTCTGACTTAGATTGCGAAGTGGGCTTCAGCTCGGCGAGCAAAATCTTCAAGCACATCGAGAGGCTCTGATGCCACCGGTCTCGGATCACCGGCGTCTGATAAGAAGGTTCGCCCGGCGATCATATCAAGTAGGGGACATTGTGCTAGCTGTTAAGAGACCCATCCATACATTAAGAAAAAAATACAAAAATGATACCTAAGTGGGACGGACCATATGTGGTGTAAGCAGGTCTCAAGGGATGAAATGCACTATTTAAGCTGACGAAGGACTAAAGGTAGGACCTATTAATGGTCTCTATCTGAAAAAATACTACCCATAGAATCAAGACAAGGACGCTCCCGGATACGAGCCTAAACTATCTATCCTCTCCTTTATATGAGAATAAGCGTACACCCTTCTTGATTGAGGTAAATAACGCGCCCCACCCCATGAACTACGTTTGACTTGATCTTCAGAGGTAACCCCGAGGTACGTAGGCAACTTGGATATGCCATGTTCGATCGTAACCTTGCAAATTCAACATTTTCCCTAACTTGTGGAAATAAACGAAAATAGTATCGAAACAAATAGCGTCACAGAGGTAAATAGTGATAAAAGCAAAACTTAGATTTGTCACTGCCAGATCATAATCATCGACATACATCAAAGAAAGCGAAAACGCATGAAAATGTGAATGAGGAAAAGATCAAAAAATTTAAAAAAGGAAGAAGGTGCTTTCGAAAATTGCTCTGTCGAGCTTCGGTGGCCTCTGAAATGCGAATAGTAGGCACCTGGCCAGCGGTGCTGCTCGGGAGAGAGCTGTCGTATACTTGAGATTCCCGCTTTCTAAAAGCTAAGCGAGCTGCGAACGCAAACGGAACTTGACATAAAACTCCCACCACGATGAGCGTCCTTTGCTAAGCAGACAAGGTCGCTGCAGTTTCTACTACCACAACGGGGAGAGGCAGCTATCAGCAATTATTTGATCGGCATGGGAAAGGAGTTCCACTGTGCGTAAAGGCGAGATACGACCTCGAGCGAGCATCTCGAGAAGTATCGAGGTAGGGAGACCGGCGCAAGCGTGCTTCGTGGTGTAATCCCGCCAAGATCGACCCGGCGGAAGAAAAGAATCCCGAGCCGCGTCGCGAAATACCGGGGATGCGTCCTCATTCGCCTCGAAGCTACTCAAAAATCTCGTTCTCCGTGTCTCTTACATTTGGGCCACGTCTTCTGGGCGACCGTACAAAAGAAACCTATCTGTGGCGGAAATGCGTAGTGTCGGTAGCGGCAGATATACTCGAGGATAGATACGACCCGAAGTAGTAGCGGCCCAGTCTGATAAGATAGGGGAAGGAGAAGCGGCTCGCTTGAGAAGGGGAAGAAGAAGCCATAATCACACGACAAGCAACAGTAGAGGTAAAAGAAAAGGAAAAACAGAAGACATCAAAAAAAAAGTACAAGGGTAGCATTGACACCGCAAAAGGCAGAGAAAGTGTGACCACTACGCCCAAATGGGATGAGGTATGACCCATTTCAAGCATGACAAAAAGTCGGGTAGGAAAGCTCTAAGAGACCGCCTCGAGGTAGAATGTACCCAATGAGTCAGAACAACACCACCTTGAGAGGGCTGATGTCCCGAGTTCTACCCGGCTTCAATCTCACAACAAAGAAAAAAGGGAAGAAGTAGGCGTGAAGCGAGAAGTCTAGCATATCCCATGAAAAAAGGAAGAAGAAGCCCGAGGCGAGAACCTATAAGTCATATTCATCCAAAAATAACGAGGGGAAGAAGCAAGGCGAGAAACCGAGAAGTCAGCATATCTCATCAAAAAGAAAAGGGAAGGGAAGAAAAACGAAGACAAGAAGCCAGTTTAGCGTATCCGTTAAAAGAGAAAGGGGAGAGAGACAGGCGAAAAGCCAAAGTATAGTATCGTCGAAACAGCGAACCACGCCCAGGATGAAGGAGCATATGCACACAAATACCACCGCTGACGACTACCCCCAGGCAAAGCGAGGAAAGAAAACAAACAAAACAGCGTATGTACAAAAAAACCGCAGTCTGTTCGAGAGGGCAGGTGGATATGAAGACAAACTCAAATGTAGTAGAGTCCGGGCAAAGATCTTTGAGGTCGGATACTGCAGTTCATATAAAGAAAATAAAAAGCAGACAGAAAGAACAAAAGCGATATGACCAAGAAACCTTTTAGCGTACAAAAATTCATATGGGAATCACGGGGACTTCCTGTAATTCAAATATTTAAAAGCTCAGACCTACTCACTTTGAGGAGTCAATACCACTGCATTCATCTACTCGATATCTCCAAGACCATGGGTGATTAACTGTCAAGGCGATGAGCAGAAGGAGATATGACCTCCAGACTACGAGCCGGCCAGAAAAACAAGGCAATGACGGCTGTCCAAGAGAATGAAATAAATTCATAAAATCCTGAAAAAATTCAGAGGGGTACTGGACTAATATGGAGACATCTACACACAAAAACAAGATTTTACCAAATTTCAAGCAAATACTATCTGAATTCTGAGGTTTATACGTTTAACTCTAATTCAAAATATTATATGGCACATAAAAGCATCAAAGACCATACACCAGTTTAAGTATGCAAAAATTCAAGAAAAAGGTAGAGTCTTTACCAGAATAAGAATCCAGAATGGTAAGCGAAAAGAGCGGGGAGGCGGAAACGCTTTGAATGGATAGGCTATGATACAACGGTTGCTCCGAGATATCATCAGAGATTAACCCGAAAAAAAATCAAAGGAAAAATAGTTCTTGAACCAAAATTGGTTCGAAAAATTAAAAAAAAAATTGTTTTTGAACCTTATTTGGTTCGAAAATCATGGCAAAAGGGAGGGGAAAATATTCAAGCTCGATACGGGCTTAGAAAGGAAATATCGAGATCGATAAATAAAGTCGTTTTGGACCTAAAAACAACTTAAAAGAGCGCCTACTCGTATTCTTGGAGAATAAGTCATCTGAAAATATCCAAACGATCAGGATCGTCTTTCCAAAATCGGCAGTGGTCATGATACGCGAAAATGAAGCCGTCCAATCGAGAAAGCAGAGGCAGAAAGCATATAGAAATACCTCCCGTATTTTTTCAAAAATAATTCGTAAGTGGAAGTGGGAGAAAAAGATAAAGGCAAAGGCTCTGAGGGAAAGTTTTTGAAGAAAGGATGAGAGGCAACGAGCGTCTCGACGAAGATTAGAGAGGAAAGAAGTGCTACGGGACACTTGTGCGAGTGAGGCGTCAAACAGCGTCAGACCGATCCCAAAACCCGACAAAGGCGGACCTGCCGGAAACTCCACAGAGCGGAGTTGTCCTCGAAAGCGAGGCTGCGGGAAAGAATGTCTTCAACACTGGAGCGCATCTTTAAATCAATCCAGGAAGATAATCAATTTGGTGAAGCACTGGCTTTAACGTGAATGGCGCGCAGGCACTGCAGGGAGAGGCGGGCCGACATGGTGATGAGAGATGGTACACTCGCTTAGCCTCGAGTCAAATAAAAGTAGGATCGAGTTATTGAAGCCCTGCTACATCCACGTCATTAGATCTGAGGAGGCGCGAGGCACTGTTGAAGGAATCCATTTCAGTATAAGGTTCATCAAAGTCATGGCACTATATATATCAAAGAGATTAATAAGGCATGCTCAAGTCAAAAAGGGTCAAGCATCGATCCGGGCCGCCGCACACAGCCTACTTATGCAACCAGCGGAGGTCGAAGTCTGCTAGTAAACCCACATCTCAAAAGTCAATCGAAGACAGCGATTAAGTCACAGAACAGCCAGCGGGATCAAAATTTCTTTCAGCAAGTTCGAGGCCAACAATATCAAAGTACGGCAGCCAAAATCCTCGATACGGACTCTCTCCGGGACACATATCCAGAAATAAAGACCTAAGCTCCAGCGACTCAAATTAAAATGCAGAGTCAGTCATGCGTAGGCGTGTCGGCGTACGTGAGGAGATTCTTGGGCGATGAGTGAGCACGTCAGTTTGATAAAAAGTGCTTGTATCTTTGAAGTTTAAAGAATGAGTTTATTATTTAGAGCAGCGCATAAATAATAAATCTTTCTTCATAATCTGATCAAACTCATAAAATTCAAGGTAAATACTCCCTAATATTTTATGGATGAAGGGAGTACTATTTAACTTTTTTCAATAATACTGAGGTACTAAAATGGCAAACACTATACAAATTCATTACATACAAAAAGTATGCCAATAAATAAAGGGAATTTTCATAATGACAGATGCAAAGAAAAATGTACTCCGTAGTTGTTTTAGGAGTTGGGACTCCACAAAGCTTTTTTACTAACGGAGATCGAAATTGTAAAAATATTTATAAAGATATGTTTTCACCGAGTTTTCACCAACACGTTTAATGAGGTACCCATTTTATAGGAACATTAATAGCTTGACATCTGCATTTGTGTTATTATCATGTGTCTTAAGGGCACATTTAAAATATTTAAAAGATCCTTATAAGTTATTTTTAACTATACTCAAGAGAGAGGGGCATCTTCTTTCATAATCTTCGCAGTTCTAATCAATTACCACTAATACTAATCATATTTGAAATCAAGAATGACTTAATTTGAAGTCATTAACAACATATCAATACTCAACTTCTTTACTTATTAACACTTTTAAAACAAATTCATCTAAACAAATTAAACGAATGAGAAATAGACCAAACACAAGAAAAGAAACAAAGTATTTTATTACACAAAATAACAAAAAACAGACTTGTCTTTTTCTTGAAATACCAATGCATGCATTTGAAAATATTCGAATTGCATACAGCTGGAAATAACTTCAATGGATTCACTTACTTCAAAGTCACCATTCTATATATCCAATTGAAATAACTCCACGAGAAGCGCTGTCAATGAGACGTCGGATCGCTGTGAGCTGCAGCACTTAGCAGCGTCGGCGATGGGTTCGATCATAATGGCCGGTGATAATTGTTGTTGAATCAGAAGTCGTCTTTCGGTGTTCGAGGTTACGCAGCTTTTCTTTGGTATTGTGTATGAGGTAGGCTACGGGCCGTCTGGCCCAGGACCTCCGCGGTGATGATGAATTGCCAGATGCGGGGCGTCCGGCGTTGGCGTATCAACGTTTTTTTTTTTGAAATAAAGTAGTGAGGTCGTCATTTTTTCTCCAACGTTGATGTGGAAATAATTTAATGTTGGATTAATAAATGCTCGAATTTTTCTGCCCAAATAGGCCAGTAGTATGTTTGAACAAAAAATAATTTCCAAGAAAGTTAACACCAAAAGGGATCGTAAACAAGTACAGAATGTAGATAAAAATTGAAGTGAAGACATTCAATAATGCTCAAAACTTAATCACAACAGGACACGTGATGTCGCTTGGATTGCTAATATTGTTTTGATATTGTTCTTCTATTAAAAATTCGGTCTGGCGTTTGTTGATTGAATTGTCGAAGTATATTAATAATGTTTGGAATTTCATCCATTTATAATTAATTCATTTTAATATGAATCCTATAAAATCAGCTCCCCTGATTTTTTTGAAGTTGAGAGTCATTCCCCTAGCCTTTTGATTTCTCTTAAAACTTCGTTAGTATGAGAAAATATGTGACAACATCTAAGATCATCTATAATGTTTGATTGCATTTTGTTTATATTTATTTTCTGTGGTCCATATATAATTTTATTCATGAGAATTTGGTCCCTTGTTAAACTTGGGTCAGTTAAAAGTCTGGTATTGCACTGAAGCCAGGCCCCTCCCCCTCTCTGTGCTTGTTTTCTGGTAACAGGGTAATAGCTACTAATCATCACCAATTCATTGCATTTTTTGTCAGATTATTCAGTAGGAACATAAGTATCCAATACTATTTCATGCTAGGCACCAAAAAAATATATTCAAAGGAATGTGAACTGTGAAGAACTGAAGATGCCAAATTGTTTTCACACCATTTGCCTAAGAATTTGGATAAATGTCATAGTATTCAAAATATGACTCAAATCTTGACACATTATCTTTCTTATAGGGTGTAAGTGTGAAACAACTACAGTAAAAAATACTCGGTAATTACTAATTATTCCCTCAGTGCCCTTTGGATGGATGGATTTGGGATTATCTATTTAAATCCTCAGTAAAAATCTATTGAATATGTTTGCGTAATCCAGATTAAGCAAATGCTCGAAAATCATTTAGTCAACGATATGCGGGCGAGCTTACATTGAGGTTTTGGTTGATTCTCTTAGGTATTAATTCGCAGTTTGCAGGTTTCTTGATCGTTGAGTGGTTTGATGGTTTACGTGGAGGTGAAGTGCTGATATCACGGCGGGCGGGCCGAGAGCGATGTTGTAGCCAGAGGCTTGAAAGAGAGAAGGCAGATGTTTACATGAAGGCCCAGTAAGATTCTTACAGTTTAGAATTTAATTATTATATGATCACAGGTATCACGATTCCCCAATTAGTATCGTTTGGTAAAAATAAAATAAAAATAAAAAATGAATTTCAAAATCACCTTTCAATTGAATTTCACTACACAAAACAAGCTCAATCCAAATCCATCTTAAATTAAAGTGAGTTTGTGAAATCCATCATCCCACAATAAAACATAATAAGGGTCCTAAATTGCATTTTATACATTGCTCTTTATTTTACATTTATCCTCAAATCCAAATACATCAATAGAAACATACTCTCATATTTTTCTCACAAACACGACAAATGTATATATTACTGGGTCGTACAATATATCAATTACTGATCCAAACATGGTAAGAATCACTACAAGTCAAAACAATGACGGAAGATAGATAGACCTAAGGAAAGAATATATTAACACATAAAAGTTGCAAGTGTAAGGATAACAAATTTGCTTCCTCAATTTTGGTGTTTAGTCACTCTCATCGCGTTTTGCTCATTGAGATGTCATATTCAATACAAGCAAAACAGATGGCACACCTAAACAAACAATAATGTTAAGTTTTTTGGGACAAAAACAGGCAATAAGGTCCATAACAAAAATTGTTCAGTGATTGAGTGGTCACTATCCCTATTTTCAAGTTTGATCATAAACTTTTCTCACTTAAGGTACACTTCTTGTTTCCAAGAGATTCATAAAAAGTGAGTTCAAACCTTCATATTACATACAACTACTAGTTGTGTCCCGGTGTTTTAACCTTATTTACTCGTACCCGTAGGCGTTTGGAAATGTCAAACCCATAATCCGATCACTACTCAAACTTGTGTAGGTCGAGTTAGATTGTGTATCCGTTGGGGTTGGGTTGGATTAATATCATATTACAAGCTAAACAGATGGGTTGGGCCATAATAAGATAATTGGCCAAGGCTAGACGTGGCTAATGAAGTGGGCCGGGCAGCACGTCAAGGTGCGTATCGGATGCGAGCGATTAAAGTATCGAGAAAATGTCGGGCGGTGAAACTAACTTAGTGTGTCGGCGAAGCAGCCAGGAAATTAATGAGGCAACCCATTCGACCAACCCAGCTAATTGGTATTAGCCGAAAGCGGGCCGGAGAATGCTTCACTGATCCCAGCCGGGCGTGGCATTCAACCAGTAATCTTATTCGGGATTGTGATATCTTTCACTTAGTCTCGCACGTATTCTGGCTATTACCCATAAAAAATAAACCACACACACATCCATAAAATAAACCCTGAAATATCTAAAAAAAATTCAACTACAAAGCAAACTTCAAACATCAAAACCAAAATTTTAATATACGTAAAATAAAACAAATCATAAACATCATCCAATAGAAGACAAAATAAACAAAGTTCATTCATAAAAAAAAATAAAAACAAAAGAGCTGGTACACAACTAAGCCTATCGTATCTTGCATATTTGGGAGTCAAAAGATCGAGGTTGGCGTGGATGTCTGAATATACATTATATAATGCGTTATGAAGTTTAGTTACATGAAGATCAATGGAATCGAAGATTTTCAATCTTTTCGTTAGATTAGATATTCTTGCGACACACACATTTTAACATTCGCAAAAAATTAATGTTATATAAAATTTAGTGGAAGCGTTACATTCGTACCTTTATATATATCGACGACATCATGATCGCTCATAAAATGAGAAGATGAAGATTGTATCGACTTTAGCAATTGAGAGCATAATAAGCAACACTTGATGCTAACAAGATTTTATAAATGAAATAAATAACATAATAAAAATAATAGGATGAAATGATTGTGTGATATTCAATGCAACTTAAATGAGGAAGATGATGATCTTTAATTCCTTTGAAATTCACACGAGTCAAATAATTTCTTCTCCAAGATGGAATCACATCAATTTGAATATATAGAACTTTCATAATTGAAGTGGTAAGAACCAAGGATGATATATATTACCCAAAAAATGAACCAATGATGATACTTCATGTGAGGAATGAAAGAAAGTAGGGGTTATTTATTTAGTGGAAAAAAATAACTAGTTTTTGTGTCAGGAGGCGTCACAATAACAAGCTATATTCTTTCGGGTGGTCAATGTTTAAATAAAGGTTTTGCAGGACGTCGATTACGCTAAAGCGAGCGTCGATTGCAGCGGAAGTCGGTTACACCTGGCGGGCCGAATCGGTTCACGAAACGGATGTCGCTAATAAGGCGAGGTGAATCCAACTTAAAAGCGCTATGTACCCGGATATGCGCTACGTTAGCGGACCACTAACAGCGTGTGTCGAGCGATTCGAACCGTCGACGAATCCGTAGCGAGCGTGTCTTGCGGGGCGAACTTTTTTAATTTAAAATCTCATTATAAATTAGTAAATTGGGCCAATGAAGCGAGCAGGCACAACGAGCGTGGATCAGGCAAAGCAATTGCTTGAGAGTCGGTGAGCAGCCCACGCGTCAACCAAGAGCGATCCTATTGGGCCCTCTTTCTTGGACTAAGGGCTCCAAAATATGAGTTCGGACATGACTCTTGAGTCATGAGTATCTGTATCTGACTACTATTAGATGGCCCATCGGACAGTCAAACAAAGGCTCGTCCATTTTCTTGGGCAATTGAATTTAGGTTTTCAGATTGGGGAAAACCTGTTTCAGAAAATAATTTGCACAAAAAACCTCTTAAAATAATTTAAAGGTCAACTGGACGGAATGAGTAAATTGCTGTGTTTAAGAATAGCCCGTGAATGGAATATACAAAAAAATTACGAAGTGAATGGAATCTAGTCCTAACGAAAACCTGATGGACACTAACACCTTTTATCCTTAAATAAATTTGTTCCGAAATAAATCTAAATTATGAATGAATATAAAATAACTAAAATTAACTTTTAATAACAATTATGAATGAATATAAAATACCTAAAAGCAACTTTTAATAACAATTATTTCTACATGGAAAACTTAATAGGTATAACTAGTTGTATTAATGGTATAAAGATACCTCATAATAGTATTTTCTCATTTTTTTTTAAAGATTATAACAAAATTTGAGAAACAGTTATCGACTGATCACAATGAGGAAATAAATAAATAGAACAACCATGTTTTAGCACTTAGAATTAAGTATGTATATAACTCATTTAGCTTTTGTATTGATTCTCGTTAATTACTCATGTACGAAGTAATGTACAAAACATAAGGGGGGTCAATATACACGATTATTTGAAGAGTGGGAAGACATAGGGGGATGTGGCTTCCTAATTATTTGAAAAATAAATGGTTGCTATTCATTTGTTCAAAATTTTTATTTTCGAATTTATCGGTCATCTTATAAATGCTTGATTCTCACCCATTATTCACATATTGATTTGTCATATTTTGTTGAGAGTGTCTGGTCCACAGTCCATGTTAGTATTGGGCGAATCATTTCCCCAGACTTGTTATTCTGGTGGCCAATGCAGTGGAAATCGCTTCGGAGGAATGAGTCTTTGTACTTTTTGAGCTTTTGGATTAGCGATTCGTATAGCCTTCCGCTTTTAGCGAATGATGCATCCCGTGAGTCTTTGTAAGACACGAATGCGTGGTGAGAGTGCGGCCAGCAGACATTTCCCGTCTTGAAGTTAGTAGTGGTTCAAAAAGAGTAAAAGTACTAAGAGAGAGAATTTTAGATTGCCTCAAATGGTGTTCATTTATGTTATCAACTCAAAAAGTACTAAGAGAGAGAATCTCTTTGTGTTAATTTTTAATTTCGTTTGTAAGATCTCGGTCGTATGATTAATAGCTGATCGATTTCAAAACTAATATGTTGTAATATATTGAAAAATTATTAAATTGAGTGAAAAATTATAAAGTCGAATTCACCCATCGCCTCGGGAGTGGAACATGTGACATCACTTGGCGTCCTTTCGCCCGAGGCGGCACAATGGGAATGCTTCGAACTCTGAGGGAGGAGTTCGAACCTTAATCGAGAAGCGTCTTTTTTTGGCTCTTGCGTTTATACGGACTTTCGGCTACTTAAGATGTTAGGACATCGATTAAATTGATTTGAAATTAATTTCATCTAGGGATTAATTTATTCAATTTATAGTTAAATATTTCTAGTTAAATTAAAATTAGTTTTAATTTATTTAAAACAAAAATAATTAATTGGATTAGAATAAATCATTTTGAAAATATTTAATTTAGATATAAGTATAAAATTATTTGATAATTAAATAGATATTTAATGACATAAAATTTTGAGTTGAATTTTAATACTTGTCGTTTATATTACGATAATTAAACGATAGTATATCAGTCGATTGATGGATATGTCAACATTCGATTTCTTCATCCCCATCTTTATACGTGATGTATAAATATAATTTAGAAAGTTAATTTGTTCATGTATAATATATGTTTAGGCTATATTGATGGATGCACGTAAAGAGATTTATGATATGACTTATTTATATTATTTTAGAAATACGTCATGTATAGTTACTAACGTATAAATGAATGACCCGTGAATTAATTATTTTTAGCGTTGTTAAGATAAGATTAGATAGTTAAGAGCAAGTATAAGTTTTGTATTTTCTATATAAGTAAATACCCCGTGTATCTCGAGTGTTATATTTAGTCTTACGATTGATGTAATATGAATTTAGGCGATAAAATGTATGTCCTAATAGTATAATCGTAAAGTATTACTAAGTATAACTAATCCCGTCATTAAGTTAAGTAATATTATCACGCTTAAACTCTAAAGTCGGGTGAGATCGGCAGGCAAGCGAGGCGTGTTAGTATGACACCGCGTTGCGTCTGGGATGCTTCGCAATGGGAGAGAGATTGAGCGATTCCCAGTAGAGACTCTTCGTCGACAGCAATACGTAATG